>BMAW01109380.1:179146-259136 GCA_019974015.1 Nephila pilipes | reverse complement strand
GGTGATTAACAAAAGGTGTTATGTTGATGAATGAAAAAAAATTTTGCAAAAAAAATGTTGTTTTCAATGTTAGACTCGGGAGTTATTGATCGATGTGTTATATATATACTAGCTGATACCCGCCCGCTTCGCTGGGCAGACGATAATATTATATTTTGGAACCTATACATAAAACATAAAATATCAAGAAAATTGGAGCATTGAAACGACCTTTGTGTTCTCCAGATGGTTTTTTATCGGCATTAATTATAACCTTGAACTCCTTTTGGTCTTTAGGAACTGAATCAACAGCAGCTTTGAAGTCTCGAATATACCTGTTATGTTCATGTAGCACCTTTTGTAATTGGCTAATTCAGGCTTAACACCTGGGAAAATACCACAATGAATGTTTTTTTTCACGTCCATCATCACAGAGAAAGTAAAGCTGAAGAAAAGAAGGTTGTTGAGGAGGCTCAGCCAATAGACTACCTATCCTGTGGTATACTTGCCTCTGGACTTTAAATGTTGGTATAAAATTTCCTTCCTTCAATTCTTTTGCTCCGAATGACGTCATCTGGAAACATCCATTATACTTACGAATTGTAGAAAGAAAATGTTCTGAAAACTGATCCTTATGGTTAAGAAGACTATTTAAAGGTTCAGGGTAGAATCTAATAGCAGGAAGCTGGACTTGACCACCACTGCAGCACATTCCTGGAGGTTCTTCTATGCATTTTAAATCACGGTACCTCGAACTGTGCAAGCGTTTTCCGATACTGACAATTTTATCATTTGAATAGTCAATATATATTTCATATTTAAAACCAGACAATTTTTTGGAAATCCATGGAGCTAATTTAACTTTTGATCTTTTTTCATTGTATTTAATTACATCTGCCTGATTCACATGGGGGTTATTAGAAAAATATTTTCTTACAGCTGCTTTATGTACTTCAGGATGGCTTTTAGGATATTTTGTGGCAGTTTGTCTTACTTGTTTATGTCTAAATGAATTTGTGAATCTTTTTCTTCTTTTTTTACCTTTATTTAGTTGAAGAGATATTACATCATTAATAATTGATTCACTTGAACTTGATAAATCAATGTTAGATATTGATTGAATCTTTGAAACTAACACAAACACATTTTCTTGAGGCTGAAACGCTAAAGATGACACATTTTCTTCATTTTGTTTCACATTATCATAACCAGGATTAACTTTATTTCTATTTGTTAATCCAACTATTTAAAATGACCACTGTTACAGTTTCCCGTAAAACGTAATCTTTTCCCCCTCCTGAATTGTTTCCTCAACAGAAGCTATAAGGCAGCCACCTTGATACACTTCGAACTGATAGGGAAATAGCTCTGCCGCCGCCATAATTTCGCAAATAGATCCATACGTGTTTGGTTTACACATTTCGGTAAAATATAAATCGTTAGTATTATAAGAGGCACCAGATAGTATTTGAGTGTAGCTTTTAAACCGATCCCAGTTGTTAAACACTTGAGAAACAATATTTCTCATTTTATACGCCATCGATATGTCACCGAACACCAGCAAAGACAGAGATGAAAATAAACATGCTCCGTTGCCAAGAATTTTAAAATCTTTGAAAGGAGTAGGTATTCCATCTATCCAAATATATTCAACATCCATTATTAAAAATTATAACTGAAAAGTAAATATGAAAAATCAATTTGTATTAACCTACAATGAAATACTTCTCTAGTTAAAAATATAACCGAAATTAATTTTTAAATATCAAATTATTTAAAAATTCAACAAAAAATACTAACGAAAAAATAAAGAATAGTAAAATTTTTTAGCAAAAAGTCACCCGTATTACGTTATTCTTTTTGCAAAGGGATAACTCTATTACACTAGCAGCATATCTAGAACTGCAATTGAATAAGACAGAATAGCTCTTAAAAAATCATAGCATTAAAAATAATTCTGTATTCTGAAAATGATAAAATATCAATTAAAAAATCAAAATTTTTTATTTCCTAGAAACCAAAAGCTAAAAATTGCCAAAATACAGAAACAAAACTTTTGCATAATAATTACATTAGGTTACATTTAATACATACATAAAATAAATATTTTGACAGCTACTTATTTTTTTTTATCAATGACATGAGTAACATAAAGTATTATTCATTTGTTAAAAGCCAACTTCAATAACTTGGTAAGATTGCGTTTAAATTTACAAATGTAATTTATCAATCATTATAATAATAAAATACTTTTCTCATAAATTTAAAACTTACGTGTAGGTTCCACAACAATAAAAAATTATCGTTTGCTGAGCAAAGTGGACGGAAATCAGCTGGGGTTACCATAGTATAGCTATTTAAAATTCACAATGCAAGGTCATTGAAATGCTTCGGCTTGGCGGTGGAAGATATTTGGTGATAAATCTCTAAATGTAGGAATTTCGGGGCTCATCATTTACATTATATATGATAAACATACAATGCATCCTACTCAACGGATTGTCTTGGGTGTGCACTACTCCGTAAGAAGTCGCCATTTTATTATTTTTCAAAATCCCGCTCTTGCCAATCCTCCATCAGAGCCACAATATTAAATTATTTCCATTTCGCACGCGCAAATCTCGCCAAGTAAACTTAATTGGTAGCAATGCACAGAATACATATAAAAAAATATATTCCGTTTGGCGTCGGTCATGTCATTTTTGGCGATAAAGTCGCCAAAAATGACATAATTGATGGATAAGAGTAGATTAACGGATGAAAATCACATTTTGGATAAGAATTCCGTAAAATCCGTTCTTAGTGAGCGTCTACATCACAAAATGAGTAACTATACTAAATTTCAAGACAATCGGTTGTACAGTTTTAGAGATATCGTGATGAGACAGTCAGTGGTATTTCGCTTTTATATATATAGATATATACATGTGTGGGCGCGCGTGTGTGTCTAATAAGTCATCCTAGTTAATAAAATTTATTCTGAACCACATGCAAGGCTCTGGTAGTATAATCCATTTTTAAATTAATTATACATAATTAAATCCCTTATTTTCTAACAATCAGGGTTCGCTTTAAATATTTAGAGGCATAATCAACCGAAAGAAGACCAGTTCAAAAATTATTTCAAAAAAATTGTTTAATCGCTCTTGAATTAATAATATTAGAATAATTTAATCATGTTTATTTAATTAATCACATCCCTTTAACCAAACATTGCAATTGAAAATTCTACTTATGTCATTAATAGCAAATAATTGAGTTGTTTAAGCTGGATCTGATTCCAATATATAACAGGACCTCGCTTAAGGAGGACGATAGTTCCAGTGTTAAACGAAACAGCTTTAAACAACGCCACATTAACACGTAAACAACTACGACAAGTGAGATAACTAAGTATAAGAAAATGTACCATTTTAGCCTCCCAAGGGGCTGTTGTGTTAGGTAGGAATGTTTCAGATCACTTTTCATTTTTTTATCGTTTGCTTCAATTTTTATTACATTTAACTAAAATGTATTCAATTTAATAATTTACCGTTTCCTTCAATTTTAATATCAGAAAAATTTATTATTTTCCATTTCTCGATATTTCATTTTTTACATTAATTGTTATATTTAATTGAGTAATTTAATAATATTTATAAAAGAAGTTCACCTTGGGTGACTAAATCTTTTCTTTGGAAAACTTTATATAGAATTTTGTTTTATTTATTTTTTGTTTTATTTCATAGAATTTATTGTTAAATACTCTTTTATAACATTAATTAATGTCTCTTTTCTTGCTAATATAGATTTTAATTTATAAAACATTCTTGAAAATCAAAAAAAGTTAGAGTAAGAAAGTTATTCTGTATGGGAGATTTGCCTGATTTTTCTTTTTTTGTTTGTAAAAAAGTCATCTAACGTAGTATGTATTTTCATGTTTGTTCATAAAATAGTTGTGGGTAGGAAGACATCAATGACCCTTGGTTTTGCTTTTGAGCTACTATGAAAATTTAAATCATTCTGTGCAAACATATCAATAATTTTCATTATAATGCTTAAGAGTTTTCTATAAAATCAGGTGAAAGTTCTTTTTGAGCCTCATCTTCAGAGAATTCAATTCTAATTTCATAATTTTCGAACTCTTGTGCTATTGATTTTATATGATTTTGATTGGACCAGTATGACTTTCACAGCTGTAACAGTTAATAATTTTTTGATATCTTGCGCATTTATGTTATCCAACCCTGGTTCTTTGCTAGTTTGACAATTTCACTGACAGTCAACGACCTCTAGGGTCAACATTCTTACTTTGCCTTGGTCATACATTCACCCGCACTCCTTTCAAACGTTTCTCGGTAACCTCTTTTCAGGAAAGATTAATGTTACCTAAACCATTTATATATTATAATTTTTCCCAAAATCTCTAATAGATTGCTTAGCATCTCTAGTAATTTTATCTAACAGTTGTCAGAATGTCCACCGAGGATAATGAGCTTTAAAATTTTATGTTACGTTTTACTTCATTGGTTGAATTAACGAAGTTGAATTTGGTGGTAGGGAAACTACTTCTAATGTAATGTTTATTATTACGGCGGACAAATGCGTTCTATGTATTGGAGCGTTATTAACCAAGAGTTAAAGCTTTCGATCAGAGGCGTAACCAGAAAATAATAATTTTTTTTTTGTTTTTTGGGGGAGATGTATATCGTTATGGTCATGACAGAAGCAATTTATAGTTTAGGATTATTACTAACAAATAATATGCTATATATAATAAAAAACAAATAATATGCTATATCAATCTTAATTATCCTGTTTAAAAGTCTTCAAGTATTGACATAATTTTATCAAGTTATAAAAATTTAAAAAGTAAAAACCATTTAAGAAAAATAATTAAGAGTCTATAAGAATAAAATTTACATTTTTTGGGTGTTTATTTTTTTATAGGAATGCATTCCACCTTCTTCATCTAGAAATATTGAATCAGGGGAACTCTTTCAGAGACAGCAAATATTTTTCTATTCTTTTCTCAGAAATCGACTTAGTTTAAATATTTTTTTCCCTTCATAATGAAAATAAATTTAAGCATAAGGAGAAAAAAGTTAAAAATTTAGGGTATCTATATAAGAGAGAGAGAGAGAGAGAGAGTATAACAAAATAATTATCAAGAAATATTTAAATTTCGAGAAACAATCTTGGGCATATATCCCTTTGGAACTCTCAGAGTACACTAGTACTTTCGATAATAATGTTTTTAATTTCGCAGTAGCACCTAACCGGTGGCAAAAACTATTCTGTAAATAAATTCGTGAAAACATTCATCATTGTCAAAGGCTTTTATAGAACTGTTGCGATATCGGGAAATACACAATTCTTGAGCAGGATTCTACCACACTACCTGTGTTTGCCTATGACTTTTCTTTCTAAGAATATCATATCGCACCTATACTGATAAATCTCGCTAATTCACTGTTCTATCACAAGGTGAAGAATTTTAATTCAAATAAGGTAGCCTCAAAGTTTGTTGAAGGAACATTCTCATAATAAACATAATAATAAACACCCAATGAATTCTCATAATAATAAACACCCAAATGAATATATACTTAGCTTATAAATGAAGATAAATTTGACATAAAGATAGAAATTTCAGGATTTATTCCTATCTTTATAACCCATATTCTTTTTTTTTACTTCTAAAGAAAATTACAATTTTAACCTGAGTTCCTAGCAAAACTTCCCCGTTGTAATAAGTGAAATGATAGCTTTTACATCATTATATCTTATAATTATAACTTCGCAAAATCAAATGCATAGTTTAAAAAAATTACGTTAATTTATAATAAACTGTTTTACATATATTGGACTAGACTGCATAGTTTTCATTCTCATTACCGTTTCTTTCAAGTACGTTTGCGAGTTTTTTACATAAATGATATAGTTTTCAATCTTGAAGTATTAATTTATCAAAAAGCGCTTAATGTCCCCTTAAAATCGAAGAAAAATAGTTATTGTTTTGAACAAATTACATCTTTTGTTTAAATGTTGAATAAAATTGCTTAATATTTTGAGTAAAATTTACTTTTTGAATACACTAGTATTATATTTTCTTATTTATGTAGTAAAAAGCATCATAAATATATTTAGGGATATAAATATATTTTTCTCTCTCGCTGATAAAAAACAGTGAAAAACATATTTAAACAAAATTTGTTAAAAAAAGCTTATTGTTCAGGTTGAATTACTTCTTCTGGTTAAATGATGGATAAAATTGTATAAATGAGGTTTTCGTTTTGAATAAATTAGCAGTATATATTTATTCTTATTTACATTATATTTCTTATGAGTACCCACATTAATCTTTATAATAAGGGACGAAAAAAAAATTTAGTCATTTATAATGACGCGTTTTCACCGAAAGTATTGTAATTGAACATAACTATTGTGCCCCTCAGCTACCTTTATTTTCATTATTAATAGTCTGTATGTGTAATCCTAACAAATGGTGTTGGAGCAAATTTATTTAACGAAAATGTTTAAATTAGACAGTGATTAATTATAATTATGAGCCATCCCTAGATGCAGCAAAAAAGCGTAGAAGAATGTGTAATAAAATATGTTTTTTTTTTCTATTTTGTTTTAAATCAAAATTGTCAAGACCTTTCCAGATAAATCCTTTTTTTTTCTTCTTGTTCCAGTCTACTTTTTTATAACTTTTCATAATTCACTAATCCTCTTTGTATCTTCAGTAAATTAATTGCGAGAAATAATTGGAGCTTTTTAAAATACTTCGGAGACAAGATATTTGATAAGCAGATTTAGAGAATAGATATTAATTAAATTATGTAGAAAAGAGTTAATAATTAAGTTATGTTTTAAGAAAATGCAAATCTATTTACTGTACAAAGATTTGATTAATGCTACATTGTTTTATGTTTTCTTATTAATTGGGAAGCAAACTACAATTAATCATTTTGTTTCGCACTTCATGTATGACTAATTGTTGAGTATTATATTAAATATTAACATGATTTTCCCATTTACTCAGAATTATAAATTTGTTAAGCAACATATAAGTACCTTAAAGGAGTTGCTTATATTTTTCTGATATCTAGCAAAAGCGATCGTATTTCTTAGTAAATAACAATAACCAAAACTAAATGTAATTTAATGATATTTTTCTTTATGCGCCTTTATTCGCATTAAAAGGCTTATGAAACCATTTTTTTTAATAAAAATGTCACTTTGAACTGCAAGAATTAAAATTGAATAACGCTCCACAAAGAAAGTTTTAGATTTAGAAAAATGTTAGTAGTTTGTGTAAAATATTTATAAATTTAATTATTGGTTTAGCCTCGGAAGACTAGTGAACACGTTCATAGACTTGGATTCATAGAGTCTTGGATTCGAGCCCGGATGCCACTAAAGATCCGCCGTGTAGCGGGTCTGTGCCGTTAAATCTATCAAGATCCGAAGTCTTCCCGAAAGGTGTATTGTTCAAGTTTTGAGTGAAGGTGCCAGCTCAAGTATCCTCGTCACTTGACCGAGGTTCAAATTTACTGCCAATAGATTTCGTGATATGACAAAAGTTTAGCTATAGATAAGCATGTATTGCAAAATGTATAGCTAAATTTAATTATACGTGTAAACGCTATTTTTATTAAACTAATTATACATTTAATTATAAATTAGTTTTTTTTTTATTTTTCTATAACGGTTTTTTGTTTGTAAAAATATCAACATGAATACTTGTATGAATAAACTCCTTTTTGTACGTGTTATTATAATAATTTTTCACCTTAAATCACATTATTCTTTTGTAGAACACCTTTTAATTTAGAAAATTCAAAACATGCAACTAAATCAAATTTGATTTATCTTTTACAGCTTTTATAATTATTTGCTTCATATTTGTACTGATGTAGAACATTTATCTTACTTAAATTACGGAAGGTGATTTTATAAAAGTATAAAAAGTAAGCATATACAACTTTCAAAGAAATATTTTTAAAGTTAAATTTAGTGTTTTCGATTTTCAATTTATTTTTCTTTTCTGAATTTGAACTCGTGCTTATCTACGTTTCAGTTTTAATGCGTTTAGTTTTTAATGTAAAAAAAATCTTTAATATGTAGATTCAAATGTATATTTATATACTAATGTTATTGATAGTTAAAAAAAATTAATAAATATATTTCTTTGCATATCAGTTTATAGATGCTAACCGTTAATTAATATATATAACGTATTATTAACATTTTCATAATAAAAGTTTATCCAAAAAATATCGAGAGTGGAGTCATGAAAAGAATTTATTAAAGCTCTATGATGATGAGTTAATAATTTTTAAATTAAGAAACCTTTTTTTTCCATCAGTGCTCTGTTTCTAACATATTTGTTACAGTTTTTGTGCATAGCCTGTCACGATTGAGAGTTTAGATGTCTTTGGGTTCGGTAGACCCTAACCCTGAAGCGTTCAATCTCTTTTGAGTAAAATTAAGCGTTTGTTATTGGTCCTGTAGGAACATACTAGCTTACCCTCTAGATTCACTCATGTGGTCATTTTCTGGTAAAGGAGAGGAACTTATGTGCTGTTTAGTATTTTGTCTTTGGTCTCTGGATCATTACTCAAATATTCATGTTTTTTCACATGAAAACACTCTGTCCTGAAGATTAAAGTCGGTCTTTATGTGTTCCAACAGTTGTGACAAATCATCACTTAGTGTCTCTTCTGCTCGTCTGACAAAACCTTCGCAGTAAACATACATAAAATCTCCTGTTCAAATTATTGGTCACAACTGTATGCACAATGGATTTCGTTAAAATATATTCATCTGCTACTACACGAATACTTAATAGACGATTACACCTCAAAACATCTCGAAATTTGGTCATACTTTTATCTGCTTGGGTTGATATCGGATATCAAGCACATTTCTCGTCTTTGACTTCTTTTTGTTCTTTTGTCTGACATTATTGAATTCTTTCTGCCATTGAAACGCATGAATTCTAGACACACATTCGTCAACGTAGACAGCACGGATAACATCGAAACTCTCCGCATTGCAATGGCTCAGTTGAACACAAAATTTCATGACTAAGTCCTGCTGGATAGCTTACTCTCTTACTTTTTCTTTTGAACAAGCACGGAACACACTTTCACTTTGGAAGTATTCTACGTACTCCTTTGGCTCATATTCCACTTACACGGTTTTCCCATCTTACTTAACGTCCCTCCTGCGCGTGCGCGGCACCAATTCTCATGCATATAGACCTCCCTTTTCCCTTTCACAACATTCAGTTGCGATATTTACTGGACTCACGTTTATCTGAACTTAAACAATAAATACAAATGTTTCAGTTCAGATTTACACAAATATGGTTACGAAACATGTTTTAAGATGACTTTTAATGCATTAATATATGCTGAAAATTATAGTGAATTTAAATAATTATGTAAGTTATCTTTTTAAATAAATATACAAGACTATTCTGGCTAAAAACCAGTTCTCAGTGTAATATTATATAGTATATCATTCTAATGTTGCCAAAAGCTATTCCTACAAACCGCTTCGATACATTGATGAATTATGCAGGAAATAGGTACAAATTCACTAAGCGGCATTTATATATTTACTTATTATCAATAAAATGAATAACATCGTCGTAAATGACCTATTAAATGAAACTTGATTTCTTAAGCTCATATAACTATAAAATGCATTTTAACAAATATCAATTGTTACCAAGATATAATATATTTTATTCATTACAATACTCAATCACAGAAACATGAAAGAGTTTCTGCGTGAGAGAAATTAAAGTACTAGCCAATATCAACCACGCTACAAGTTGAATATCTCTGCAATGATCCACGCTCATACACAGATTCTAACACAACATGAATGCTATATCATGCATATATAACTAGACAACAATTTTGCATTTAATAAATTGAAAGATATTGTATTGTAAGTATAATGTGTAGAACTTACTGCTAAACATAATCTCATTCATATGAATAATGAATAAGGTGTTGAGTTGTTACATCATTGCATATATTTGAGAAAGAAAAAAAAAAACCAACAAACAGCTTTTTATTGTCTACTTCGAATTATAAATATTGTTCATATTTACACTTTCACTGTGATTTCTTGCGACTATTTACAATCGTGTGCGCTTAAAATCGCATCTCATTGATATTTCGTCTCCCTTTATATTTCCTTCCTGAAATGAACACTACATGACTAATATGCGCCGGATGGACTCGACACTTGCAAATTCGCGTATCTTCCTTTATTAATAATGCATTTATATAAATTTAGATTCGTTCGCATATTAAGTGTTAATGCGTGAAATGTTTACGTCGATCCTTTATCATAATTTTCTCGAAAACCATTGAACTGAATGCACGAACGATAAGCACTTGCGAATATCAAAGGGATAATGGATGACTGCATTCCAGAATGAAATGTTTTATTAGAACTTGCAAATGTGGGTAACCGTATTACGAAAGACGAAATTGATAGGTAAAAATTCAAAAAATGAAATATTTTGTGAAATGTGAGCTCATTTGAAAGTGAATATGCATAGTTAAAAGATGGTTTTCTCTCAGGTAATTATTAAATAAAATATACAACAATATGATCTAATAGATCATTACAATATAGATGATTAAAAATTCAGCATTGTCACATTTTACAGTATATAATTCAAAAGAGAGAGAAAGGTAGAATATTTTTACATAACTAGGAGGGAGAACATGATCAAGCATTTTTTTTTTTTCTAATTTTCAAAATGTCAAGAAAAAGTACGAACTTTACTCAAAATAAAATGAATTATTTGAATTAAATAAAACAGGTAGGGAATAAATTTCTTTAAATAGTTATTAAATAAGACAATATTATACTATATTACTGATTTCAAACCCTGGACCAGTGGATCCGAAGAATGTTGACCCGTTACTCTTTGCTGTGCCTTAACAAATTAGGCTGCAGAAGACGCCTCATTTGGGACAACTAGTAAGGCATTTTAACTTCTGGCGTTGTTGTTCAACACAGTCGCTTCATGTATAATATATATATATATATATGTGTGTGTGTGTGTGTGTGTGTGTAAAATAATGAAGACGATCATTTATTTTCTCCTTTACAAAATGCAAAAAGAAAATGGTCAACTTCACTGAGAATAAGTTGAATCCTATAAACTAAAAATCAACACATAAGATTTGGTTTTCTCTATATATTTATTGAATATGATTATAATATGATAAAATAAATATTTATGTAAGAGATAATTCTAAATTTGAAATAAATCATATTTTTATGGTAGCATGATTCAAATGGAGTGTTTCAATGAATAAGGTATTTAATTTAATTGCTAATTTTCAAAACGCTCGATAAAACTGGCCAACTTTTCTGAAAATAAATTTAATTGTATGAATTAAAAAAAAAATGCTTAAAAGCTTACGTCAAGAATATAGTGTATTATTTATTATTAGTTTTATTACAAGACCTGTAGTACTTATATAACAGTACGGGAAAAAATTGGATTAGAAAAATAAAAATAATGAAAAAAAAAAAAAAAATTTGTGATAAGGACGTTAGTTTCAAGAGACAGATAGATTCTACTTGTGAGATAAAGAATGAAAATATTTTAATTAAAATAAAATAATCTTCAACGATAAAAGGAAAAAAAATCTGTGAAATGTGTAATTAAAAAATATTTATCTTTTAATTCTCAAAAAAGGTTGAAATTAGCATACACGTATTAAATTAAAATTCTCAAAAGTAGAAAAATTCATAAGTTGATTCATTTCTAACGCCGATGCATTCCTCATCTTCTTTCTGAATGCTATTGGCGCTATTTTTTCCCCCTGTAAATTGTAATTAAGTATTTAACAAACTCGAGAATTTGAGTTTGTATATATATATATATTAAATTTTTAAGAATAAAAGGCCTTTGAATACAATTTTATTTATGCCAAACAAAAAAAGACGTATTTTATAAATAACGCAACATTAAGTTTAAAAAAAAAGATGACAATGCTAGTGATTAATTATATTTCGAAAGAAAAATAGAATAATATTAAACGAAAATGAGAAAACTCTTAATCCTTTAAAGTGTTAATGAATACTTTTATTATAAAATAAATAACTCTTCAAAAAGTATATAAAGTTTCTCTAAATATGAATTAAGCTTTTTTAATCGGCGTGCCATATTTGTTGAGACTGGGAGCCAACTCAATTTCGCAATCGCCTCATGAACGTAGCTCAAATTTGCAAGTGTGGTAAGTGGAGATTTGAATCAGATACAGAAAAACGCAATCGCAAGTAGCCAAAAAAAACCCAACTAAACATTTTAATGAAAGAAAATAATAAATTTTACTAACTTTATAGACATATATTCAACTTTTAAAGAGAGCATAATACTCATTTTTAATTATTAATACACACACACGCGTACACACGCGTACACACACACACACACACACACACACACACACACACACACACACACACACACACACACACACACACACACACACACAATACACACACAATAATACGACACATGCCACGATATAATCATGACTTTTCTATCTTTCTTTCCCATCAATTAATACTCTTATAAATCTCATCAAAAGTGATTCAGATTTAACATTTCATTAACAGGTTAACTGGTTCAATCCCTTTATGACACTAAGAACACCATATGGCATATATCTGCACCATGAGAATATGACCATTGCCATTCATAAAAGTATTACATAAAATTTGTCATTTTTTAAACAGAAATAACACAACATTGTATTTCTGCTGAAAAAATATTAAAATGAAAGAAATTATGCGACAAACTGCCTATTTGAAAAGAAAATATCTTGATGCAATAGGTAAAAATAATTCTCAAAAAGTGATAGAACATAATGCAGTTGTTCACATTTATAGTTATTTGTTGTGATCGATTCCTTAATTTCTAAAACGTAAATCATAACGTGTTTCCATTCGCCTTTTTCTGGAAATGAGGGCAATTTTAGCGTTGGCCATTTCAAACAGTTTTTTTTTATTAAGAAGTTTTCCCTTAAAAGCCTTATTTTGATTTCAGTCCATTCTGCAGAAAAATGCCTTCTACAGTTAATTCTCCAACACTCCGTGACTACTTCATTTCCTATACCTTCAAACTTAAGATCTTTTTCTATTTCCTACGATGATCATTGCCCATCTCCCTCTATATAAAGCTTAAAAAAATAACGATATAGTCTCAGAGTATCGTATCGTTTCTTTTGAGTTGGAGGAAATTATTCTATTAAGTTCTTACAATACCAAACTATCGCAATCGATTGTGGATCCGATAATGGACGATAATGTAGTCCCGCCTTTTGTTTTAAATTGCGGCCGTCTATTGATCGCTTTTAATATGATAGACAGCTTTGTCTGCCAATACAGAGGCGAATTATGTTTTTTTTCTGTGTGTGATAAATGTTCAATTCATATCCATTTCTCGTCTACGCCGATTCGCCTGACCTCCACGTTTCCGGGAAGTATCGATTTAAAAAGAATCGGCGGATATTAATCTTTTTCCCATTCCAGGCTGAAATGTCAGCTGTTCGATGTTAATCTCACATACAGCAAATGCGATAGAAAGAATTACTTTTGCTAAATGGATTTGCGATGGAAAAAAGTGCATGATTATCAGTGAAAAAAGTAGGCGTAGAATTTGGATTATTTTTCTTTCGATACAAAAATACATTTTTCTCTTAATTATTCGTAATTCATAGCAAATCGAAGAGGAATAATGTGATGTTTTAAAAACGGAGTATAGTTTAGGTATTAACAGAAACTTTACGTTATGGAAACCGACAAAACGGAATTTTGGGAAAAAAAATTAATGAAATACATTTATAAATAAATAAACGGTAATAATAAACTTAGTTGATGAAAATTTATTTTTTTACATATATTTAACAGCAATTTTACCTATTTACTTTACTTTTGTTCTGTAAAAGTAACAAAAGAACGATTGCAATGCTTAAAAACCACTCATATTTCTCAAAATGTTAAGGATTCTTTCTCAAGTAAAATTTCTCCGATTCTAAAAGAGTGTTAGCTTCTTAAAGAATTAAAGTACATTAATAAAATGGTTTTTAAATTGTTTATATTTTTCGCGTATTAAATTTGTAATTACAAAGCATTCGGCCGCTGATTTTCGAAACATTTTAAACAGATTTAAACTGCGCGTCTATTAATTCGCAGAGGAGCACACTAAATAGAAAGGAAAAGATTATTGAGAATGTTCTATGAAACCTGGAATCGTAACCTGATCCGCAATGAGTACTTTTTAAATATAATTTCTTTAAACTGTTTAGTGAGCATCTCAAAAATTGACTTTGCTAAAAATATATTATTTATTTACACAATTTATATTTGTATCATCTACAGCATTTCTCATCAATTGCATTTCCCAATTCTACTTCATTAAAAACAAAGGGAGATAGCTTGAAAAGCCTCTGCAAGCGTTTAACTATCTGATCTTTCAGTTCAGATCAGGATGATGCTATGGACGTATTTCTTCGCAAGAAACTAAACAAGAAAAGAAATCTTCTTTCGGCTAGGTTAACATGCTCTTTTGCTCCTATCATTTCTAGATTCGACTGAAATAAAAGAAGTTTCTTCAGATATCTCCTAGTATACCTAAATGTATTCGAATGCAATATTTACATTAAACTTACCAACAAAATAATATACATTTACAATTGCCAGTTAATGGGTTTTATTCTTGTGCAATTTAAAAGAAAGACCGACATTTAGTAGTAACTGAACTCGATTTAAATGTAATAGTAACTCAAACATTCTCACTTCAGTTTTGTTAGGAAATGGGAATAAAACTTACTATTTCAACTTCGATGAAATAATTTGATCAATATTGTCTTTGTTAATTATTTTTTTAACAGAATAAGAACATGGAACCCAGAAACAATCAATATGTAACACAACTACAATCTGTATTTATAATCTTTTTCAATAGTCGGACAAGAAAGTAAAATTCTTTAACGTAAAAGTCAATATATTTATATAAAGCAAATTATAGGAAAGAAAAATATAGAGTTCAATCTGACGAATTCTATAATGGCTGCCTTCGAAAGGAAATTTGAGAACATTAAGCACCAAAATATGAATCTGAAGAGTGGAATAATAGCACAACTTTGACTTTGTCTCAGATTGCTCTTCAAAATTACGAAGCCGTTTTAGCTGTGTTTAACAGAATTTGGAATCGAAGGTATATAAGCTGCTGGAAACATTTCATGAACCAAAACTAATCACAAACTTACAGTAAGAAAATCAAATTATTTTTTTAAGAAAATAGTGCATCAGCTATAATTTAAAATCACGAGTTTTTTCTGATAAGTTTTGATTTCAAATCCAGATTATACCATTAGCATAATGGATATCAAATAAGACTGCGGCACTAATTTCTCAAATGTCACATAGTTTGAAAGTTTAATTTTATTTTTTTTTACAAGAGCGCAGCTGTGGACTTGAAACTTTCTTGAAATTCCTAGTATTCTTGAGCTACTATCAGGTGACTTGAGTTGGCACTAGATTCTTCATATCTACAGATCATCAACGTCAGGAATCACTGCAGATTTAACACACATCAACCCATATACACGATTGAGTCATATACACGAAACAGGGCTCAACCAAAATATTGCAGCCACGAATAGGTAGACAACACTATTCGGCTACCGTACAAGCTATCGAGTAAGCTCTACCCCGTCATAAAACCATCACTCAAAATTATGATTATAGTTAGTGGGCCCTACGGGTCGGGCAGAAACAGTGTTCCATAAACGACAAACAATTTTTCTTTGGACATTTGTTTAAGGTAAAAATATAATATTTGTAGTCTTTCTGCTCAGTATATATGTTTAAAAAATCTTTACAAAGTATAACGGTAACTTGAAGGTTAAAAATTTGACTTACTGCGGTAATCATAGTAGGCTAGTAGTCATGGTCGCAGATTTGCGGTTGGCGTGCTTTCGTCGAGTCATGGATTCAAGCCCTGATTCCACTAAAACCCCATCGTGTAACGAGGTTGACACAAGTTAAATCTGGTCGATATCTTACATCCTCCAGAGGTGGGGTATGTACGTTTAGATGCAGTGGTTTCAACGCAGGTGTCGTCCTCGTCACTTGATTGAGGTTCAAATTACGAAATATGTATCAAATCGCTCGTTTGCTTCTCAGTGCGACGTTAGTAACTGATCACACATTAGCGTTTTTAAGAAAAGTGCAAAGTTAAACTATGAAGTGAGAAGAAAGGGATTACTCAACTATTTTTCTGGAAACATCAAATAATCGCTCTTTTTTTAAGCTCAAATAGTTTGAGTAAATTTTTGAAAAGAATCATTGAGTTACGTTTGCGTTTTCAATAAAAAATAGAAGCATACATTTATACAGTAGCAACTAATATAATTAAGGGTCATAAATTTTCTTATAAATTCGAAAAAGCAATTCTGTTGATACAATAAGAGTATGGATAAAAATAAATTTCAAATCCCGCAATTGTAAGGATTCCTTGTGGAACTAGATAAGAGAGTGCAAATGTAGAATTATACTACGGGAGGGATAATACGAAGAATATCCGATAAATTATTATTTTCTTGTCTAGACAGTGCAGTAACAAATTCTTCTCAAATCTCACAAATTTGTCAAAGACAACCGAGAAAACTATTAAAGTAAGATATTACTTTGGTAGAAAGTTTTTATTCACGGAAGAATAAGGAAATCTATTCTTAAAAGAAAATTCCAAAAATTTATGAATGAGATTCAGATTTACGAAATTCTTTGGGTTTTTAACAATAAAATCCAAATTATTTGTATTTTTCGAGAAGCAGAGATAATATTATTTATTAATCACATTAAAGCATATATCTTAAATTAAATAAAGGAGTTCGATATTTATATATATTATTATATTACTCGTATTTTACTTCAAGGGAAGAAAATTAGAATTTGAAATATTTTTCTTTAGAGGAATTTCTTAAATAATCTCACAATAAAATATTTTATAGAATTTAGAAATTCATTACTTTGGGTTATAAATATTATTCTAGGTTTTTCTATTCCATAAAATGTATTTTTTATTTTAGGATTCTAATTTCATTTATATGAAATTGTTATTATATGAAAGAAAATAAATCCTGCTGATTCTACACATAAAATTAATATGCACAGGTTGTTTACTCCTTTTTAGAAAGTGTGTACATCAGGGCAGCTTTTTAAATGCTTAAAATGCAAAAAGTAATTTTTAAATATTTGCTCTAATGGCTTTGTTTTTAGACTATGTTTCTGCATCGAGCTTTCCCTGATAGAAAGACTTTTTTTGTAAAATTCCTAGGAGTATTGTTTCATTCATTTTCCATTGTTTTCAAGAGCTCATTAATTGTGATGGGCTTGTGCTTTGAAATATTTATTCTCAACAGATCAAAGGTACTCTAACCTATTGGATAAAACATCAGGAATTGAGCATGTGGAAAAGGAACGTAATTAGTTCATGTATCAGCTTTAATTTTTTCATGGAATGCTGTAGAAAGTTGTGATGACTTTATCTTGATACAGTTTCCCTCTTTTAAAGTCGTTGGGATACGGAAATGGAATTTTCTGCATATCATTCATAAAAACTATCTTGATAATAATGATGAATTGATTTTATAATTAAAAAAAAACATTTTCATATTTTTAGTATCCCATCGTGAGAAACCTGAAACGATCATAAAACTTTGATGGAAACTTTTTTTTTATCCCTGAAACCAGTTTGAGACATATCTGTCTCTACATTTTCGATAATAATTAATCTTTTTTCCTCTGCCATTTAGGCAAGTTTATGCTTCAACACAAGAGTAACCATACATTTCCATCTATCTCTTTCTAAATTGTATATACCTCTCTGCAATCATACACTGCTCTACAAAATATCTTGCGTTGAGCTGCATATTTCGACAAAAGTCGAAGAACATTACAGTTTTTAAGCTGCAAATCTTAGTTTAATATTTTGTTAATTATCGCTAGGGTTTGGTTTATTATTGCTATGTTTTCAGTTGGTTTGTATGCCTGTAGATTTTTCGTTATATAATTAACTCCACTTTAACAACATTTAAAACAATTTGTAGCGGTTTTTGGTATAATTTGGAATCACCTTTCTATGTGGACGTAATGATTAACGACTTTGATTAATATGAGTAATATATTATCTATTCTGAACTGAGAAATTTTTATACTACAAATTTTACAACATATTTTTGATTACAGAATAAGAATTTTTCTCCTTGGAAAAGTACAAAAGTATGTTTGATTCCATAGCTTGCTTACATTACCTATTTTGAAAGAAGAATAAATGTGAAAATATCAAAAGATAATTTCTAATTGAAAACATTTGCCAAAAGATTTATCCTCCAAACATTTGCATTTCTGAAATCTTTCATTTAAATCATTCGAAAAATGGGTGAAAACCCTTTGTATATCTTTTGGATAGATTGTTATATAGTACGAACACTCAGTTTTATTATAAAATTTCGTTTTTTGCTATGATTAAATAGAGAATGTAAAGAACACTTGGACCACTTCTAAAAGCTTTTTTAAATATAGATGTAATATTGTACCCGTTGGAAATAACTAACTCGTTATCACCATTGTGAAAATTTGATAAGAAATATTATACATTTGCTAGAAGTTAAGAATTTTGACATCCTTTGTGAGCAGCGATAATGAATTAAATCACTGTTATTCTTTGAAATTATTATTTTATTGTATTTTATAGCAAGGAATGCAATGACCCCTCAAAATGGTTTCATTGTAAGGAAACTCTATTTTTTTAAAAAAAATTGCATCTTTAATTTCCTGGGTGGAATTTTGTATTAAGTAGCTTTGATCAATTTTCAAGCATTTTGAAAATATATGACAAAATAGGGTGGTTTTGCATTTCTTAGCGATATGCCTACTTTTAGCCAAAATGGAATTATAAATAAAACTTTTTTTTATGCTATGATTTCTACATAATTTTTACAACGATTCATCAATTCTTCTCTGCTAAATTTCAAAACAAACTTTGACTTTATATCTTGTATCAGGAAATATATGTAAAAGAATCGTTATTATATATTACTTTTGAATTTTTCCCCTAATAAGTCTAAGACCAAATTATAAATAATTTTGACTAAGAAATGTTCGTTTAATTGAAATCTTGGTTACTTACTTTTATTGCTTTCCGTGAAAAATTGCTAATGGATGACAGTATTACACGTTTTCCGTAGTGAAGAATATACCCCTGATAGTTGCTTTTATTTATTTGATTATTACCTTATAGTTCGGCTGATTTTGATCAAAATTAAAATCACATACTATCATATTTTGTTCACTTATTGTAAAATAACAAATATGTCTCATAATTTTAAATACAAATTTTGTTTTCTAATTTTATGAGCACTGAAGTTTCTGAGTATATACAATTTACAAAAAAAAAAAAAAAAAAAAAAAAAAAATAGAGTGTCATATTTTTAATAGTTAGAAAAAAGAAATTTTGTCTCTTTTTTGTTTCTCTTACCAAACAGTTTTTTGACGATACTTTTGTTAGAGCTACTTTCATTTTTGATTGAATTAATTACATCATATATTTAATAAAGTATTCCCTTTATGTTCCGAAAAATTTGTTGTCAAATTACAAGTGTTAAAATGACTTTAGAAACTCTAAAATTATACAGATTTACATTTTTAAGAATTAAATGTTATTCACGTGTATCAAATTAAATTATTTGAGTCATTCATTGGTTCAAATGTTTTATCTTTTACCGATTTGAGTTCATTATAAATGTTTTTTCAAATATACTTTTACTTTGATACTTCATAAAAAAACTTTAAAAATCATGAATCTTATTCTTTTTCAATCCAATAAAAGGCTTTCTTCAATCCTCAATTCTCTATTGTTAAAAAATAATCAGGCATAAAACGTGAACTTCCAGAATTTAAAAACAGTTTTCAATGATTCAAGTAATTCCATTTTTCACAGCATCTGCCCTTTATCCAATTCTAAATCAATGAATTTCATTTTTAGTGATAAATAACATTTATGTAAAAGTTTCATATAGGTATTTCTCACCTTCCACAGTTATTATTCTAAGTTGTATTGATGCCTCAAATTGCATCTTAATTGGTGTTATCTTTTATCTCATTTCATGGGCTTTCAAAAATATGGTGCATCTTATATATATCCTTAATGGATTTGGTATTTTTATTGTTATCGTTTTATTCTGTATTTTTATTAGACCCTTATAATTTTCTTAACAATCATCGTTTTCGAAATCGTTGAAAAAGTATTTTAATTAGATCTATCCTGTTTTCTTGGAATTAGTTTCTTCAATTAAATTTAATTTCTGGTTTGATGATTTGAATTTCGTTCACCTGAAAACTCATCTTATAGCATTTATACCAGTATGGCTTTATTTCATTGCAATAGATGTCGCAATCCTATTTCCAACCAAACAAATATCTAGTGTACTTGCATATTAATAGCTTATTTCCTATTTTTCATCGTTGAAGACATTTCAGAAGTCCTTGAAGCAAATTAGCCATGATGTTTTCCTAATACTTTTCAGAATTTGGAATATTTGCTGCATTTGCATTTGAAAATTTCTAGCCTAAGCATGATAATAAAATTTCCATCTTTCACTAGAAATAAGCAACTCACGGAATGTCTTCAAATCTTTTAATTCAGACAGAATTCGTAGTTTGGAGAAAATATTTCATTGCAAAACTTTGTCTTGGGAATTGCAAAACTGTTCGAATGAACATTCGTAAATACATCGAATTCTCTTAGCACAAAAATTATTTGTATTTTGTGTTTTGAAAATATTTTGAACAATTTTATTTGCGTTTCCTTAGTAAATAAACAAAGCGAGATTGGATTATATGATTTGTTTGGCTTATAGTTTGTTTCACTAATGACTTTCCCGAGTACCAATTTGTTTAACACATATATTTATAAAATGAGAAAATATATTTTTATATCTAAATAAGCATTTTGAAAAGTCATTTCAAACAATTTAATTTAGTCAACTGGAAAATATTTGAGAATTCAGTTAGAAAATAAGTCAATGAACCTATGGAGTAGTAAAAATACATTCTAAACCTTGTAATGCTCAATAAATCCGTTTCAGAAAGTTGAATAAGCTCTTTAAATTCAATGGGATGGGACTCTCAAAATAAATATTTCACCTGAATTACATAAAACTTTAATTGATAAATTATTTGAACAAAATTAGAATTGATTAATATTTAAACAAATGTGGAAGTGTATCTGAATAAGTCAAGATTCTGTAGACGTACGTGAAAGTAATGTATTTTTCTTTTTACTGTTAGTTAAGCACATGTAGTAATTTCAACTTTCGTACAATATTAATTTAGAAAACTATTCAAATATTACGTATTTCCAAATGACCTAGTATTGTTCTTCGTCTGGAGAGATTGTTTTAAAACATGAATTTTTCAGCAGTAGAAAATGTTAATGACTACTAAATTGTTTATTCGATTTACGCCTATATTTTAAATTATTCAGTAGCAGTAAGCATAGTTTTAGAATTAAATTGGACCATAATTAGTTAGAATTTAACTATTTTCCTATTTTAACAATTTCTCAGCACATAACAGAAAATTTAAAACGTTATGAAAATAGTACAGCGTTTAAATTATATTTCCTTCATTTCTATCTACATATAAAAAAGGAAGATTTATTCATTAATCGTAAATGTATTGATGTTAATTATAAAAAGGTGATAAGTGATTTCTTATGAATCCTTAATCATAAAGAATTAGGGAAACATTCATTATTTAGCATAAATATAACGTCTGAATAGAGTTCCTTGAAAACTCCTACAATAACAACTTATTTCTAAGGGGAAAAAATCATTTTTGTTTCTAAGGTAATTTTTTTGTTTAAAAAAAAAAAAAAAGGTTTTCATAAACAACACTAGGCAACAAATTTTAATTTTTTTCTCACTCAACGCTAATTTTGGCTACTTGTTACTAAATCGACTGTACCGATTACGAAAATGATCAATAAAATGCGAAACACATATCACTCTTGTATTATAATAATCGTACATGAGACTGTAATATTACCTGTTTTCCTAAAAGAGGCATTCACACATGAAATAGTGTAAGTTTATTTGAAGACTTTGTCTTAAAGTGCAATCATATATAAGCGAAATTCAAAACTTGATTGCAAAATATAATGACATTGAACAAATATTAAATGAACCTCTCATTTCATTATATGAAAAGATATTTGTACGTAATTTATTGTCATGAACTTTTAGAATTTGACAAAAGTGTGTGTTACAAATTTGATAATTTAATAAGGAAAATAGTAATAAAATAATTTTCCTGTAACTAATAAAAGCACAAGAAACATGTTCTAAGACATTTCTGCATACACATTTAATTTATCCTAATATGAAGGCGTTTCCATCTCTCTTGAAATGAACCAACAAAATTCACCTATCATATTGCGTCCCGTCTCTCTTTGTATCTTTTTTCTACTCCTTAAATATATTTCTCCTTGTTTTTCATTTACAGCTTAAAAGGAAATGGGAAATCAGTAAAGGTTTTTTGAGAGTTAGCCAATATTCTAGCATCTGGTAGCTATGTAGGAGTCCATTTATAAATTCTTTATAGATTTTGGCTTTGGAATTGTCCAGAAAACAGTGAAACACTAAAGCAAACGCCTTAAATGCAGTTATCTCTAAAGAAGAGTAGCACTTTCTTGAAACTTTTAACTTTCAAAAGGTTTCTAGCCTGTACTCCAACTTATATTTCCTCTTTTCGCTTAGCATCTCTCACATTCATGAAATGACTCGATACATACACAATGCTCACAGATTTCACTAAAGTTTTGAATAGAAGCTACCTGATATGAAAACGAGAAAGAAATATCTGCTTGAAATCTATCAGAGGTATGTATTTAACAATATTTTGCACGGATACTTCACTTTTTCTAGAATGTCGTTTTTCAATAGTATAGAATTTCATCACCATCGTCCATTAGACTCAGAAAACAACAATCCTTTATGAATTCACTATGAAATCCGGATATAACAAGTCTATAATTTTTAAATATCTACACAATTGCTTGTTGTACTTGGTTTACTATATTTCATTTACTGATACTTACATACTGTGTACGTTTCTTTAATTTCCATTGAATACAACACTGGTATTGACGGTTTAGTATTATCATTGTGTAGAAACACTACCTTAAAGCTTGTCTTACATGATTCTATGAACAGCCCCCATTTCTTATTCATATGCTGAAAACTAAGTGAGCTCCATATACCATAAATATTTATTCTGGCACATGAAAACTTGTCTCAAAAAATTCTCTGAAAATTGCTCATATCTCTATTGGTATGGTGGAATTCTAATATTGAGATTCAATAAATTTCACTCCTCCATTCTAGACTTGAATTTTCCGATTGAGGCTTAGTAAGATTCAAGTCTCTGATAAATTCATTTAATTATATATGCTGAATTTCTTGTGGTGATGTCTTATGGTTCGGACTGAAACTTGGATCATTTGATATTGATGATTCGTATTCTTATCGTGTTTCTTCGTTACATAGTAACTGTACCAAAGGTAAAGGTGAAGAAAACACAAGCAATTCATATCTATGTGATAAGGGCCTCTTGCAAATCGTACATTAAGATTTTGAATATCAGGTTTTGTTTTTCCTGAAATTCTAACACTTTTTGTGAGTTAAAAAAAATCTGCTGCTTGACTTGTGCACTTTAGTCAGATCATAGAAACTGCAAATGGATTGAATCGTTTTTATTAATCGTTCATCAGGTATAGCAAACCCGAATAATACATTATGCATGATGCCTGGAGGGTTCATGTATTAGATTTATCTTCTAAGTTACATTAAAAATAAAAATAATAAGCTTGCATAATTTTATATGTCAGTTTCTGACGTTGTCTTTTCGCAATACTATGTCTATGTCATGACGAAAATTGACGTCGAATTAACAATCGGCGGAATTAATTCATGTAAGCGAAACTGAATAAACGCGAAGAAATGAAAATATTAAGCTAATTATTTCGTAAATTCACTTCAGATAACTAAATAGAATGCGATTATAATGCAAGCAAAACTGTCAATTGTCAATCGTTCTGAAACGCATTAATAAGAAAGCAATATAACCGTGCGCTTGTACCACATGAAAGAATGATTCATTATTGTATTAAGGATTACTATAGGCAATGGTAATAAATTAGAAAGCAACCAGATGAACGTAAAATGGAGATTTAATGTATATAAGTTCCACTGTGTGTGTTTAATTAAAAAAAAACTTCAATTTATTAAAAAGAGAACATTGGAGCGTGATGGAGCATTTGTAATATCAGGATTGCATGAAAGATATGCATAATCTTACCCCAATCCGTTATATACGAGCAGTGTAATTCATCTTAGGAATCAATATAGCCTACATTTACATACTGAATTTTAGTGATCTATAAAGGCGTTTAGCAATTTTATTTAGATTCTTCATTTGATAATCAATTCATTTTTTTGAGACTTCAAATTTCATAGTGAACAATTCAGAGATATCACAAGAGATAAAAACGTATTTTCTCTGGAGTGCTCTTCTAAGGGAAAAAGATATATAATATTTTATTAAAAATATTTGCAGTGAAAATCTTCAGTCTTGGGGAGAAAACCATTTGGAATCTTAAAACGATGTAAGTAGAAGAATTGTTTCGATCTGTCTAGAATAATTTCTGATAAAAGTGATTGCTCACTAATTGTAGGTACTAACTTTCTGGGCTATGGATAGGTTAAATTAAATTTATCTACAGCACATTTGAGAAGATATTGTGGAATGATTACACATAATATAATCCATATTTAATGGAAAACTTCTACAACAAGTTATTTAACCAATAATTATAGATAACACGTGTTGTGACTAAGAGATGAAAATATGAAAATAATAGGTAAGAAAATTGTTGTAAGTTGATTGTTACATTTTTGGAGGTATTGTCTTTACTCCTGAATAGGCGGAAGATTAGAGTCTAAAAATTAAACTCCAATTAATTAATCATCCTATTTTAATATGTATCTTAAATATTATGTTGTATAGAAGGGCCAAATTTTACAAGAGCATCTGAGCAAATATAAACCAGGGTATATAGTTATAGCTTTTTCCATCAGACAACATAGAAAAAATTACGAATATTCAAATATATAATTTGAATTATAAATAATTACAGTAATAAAACCTGAAAGAAAGAAAAAAAACCTATTTATTGTATTTTATTAAATACTAGGTTCTAACCGCATGTTTATCATTTTAATGAAGCTCTACCTTTAAAGGAGCCATATTAATGAACAGAGTCTACAGAATTTTTTTCCTAAGCACTCACGTAGTAATCTGTCTGAGAAATATAATTCAGAGACAACACAAGAGATAAAAACATATTTTCTCTGGAGTGCTCTCCTAGGGGAAAAAAGATATATAATATTTTATTAAAAATAATTGCAGTGAAAATCTTCAGTCTTGGGGAGAAAACCATTTGGAATCTTGAAACGATGTAAGTAGAAGAAATGAAGCTGTACTTACATTGAAAGTGAAAAAAAAATATAAAGAAAAGCTTTGTCTGGCAAAAGTCCAATCACAGTGTAGATAATTGGACAGTGTTACTCCAGTTCTTCAGAAAGTGCCGAGAACTGTCATTTTACTGCATAAAGACGATGGTTCGCGTTCTCTTAGACATAATTGCCCGACTAAAAATTTTTACGTCATTAGTAAGTTTCATTCTTGTATAACATTGTCATATAGTACAAGGATCTAGTAATGATACTATCACTGGCAGATGGTAAAAGTGAATTGATGTACTCTCTTAGTTTTCTTATTTTAATTCATTCATATGTCTCATGCTTCAGAATTCATAAGTCCACACAGACTCTGTAAAGCCACTCTAATTTATGAAATGTGTTTCAATTTTACTGTTATTAAAAATTCTACTTAAGGAATAATGGAAGTTTGGTCTTTAGAAATGTAACATTGGGAACATTCCAGTTCTTAATATACTAGAGTTTTGGAGATGCTAATTTACAATTTGATATTTCCATTTTATTTTGTGAATTTAGACAATCAAGAATATTCGTTCTAGAAATCCCGATTAAATTGTAACTTTTCATTCTCCTTCGAAAAATTCTTTCCATATATTTTTTAATTTTATTTTTCAATGTAGCAAATATATTTATGTTACATAGAAATTGTCCGTAAAACTTCACGAAAAAAGTAAATGCAAATTTACACACACACACACACACACACACACACACACATATTGTAATTCAATATAACTAATATTCGACGAAAATTATAAACAACTATTAATACAAAAATAGATATATCAAAAATTTCAACTGAATTGCTTCAATTATTTCATTGTGTGTTCCTCTGACTGTTCTGACCCTTTGACCAAATGATCATTTTTAACTTAACTCGGTTTAAGCTTTTTAAACTATACATGTTATCTATCATTATGATATATTAAAGAAATTTCCCACAGCCAAATAATTTTCATTTCTTATATAACTCTGTATTTACCCAAAAATTAATTTTACAATAAGCAATTTTTAGCTATATATAATTTTAAGACTATGCATTTAAGACATGCAATGTTTTTCCTGTGTTTGTAAGATTAAAAATAGCCAAGTTTAAGGAACATTTCTTAAAATTTGACTGCTCCTACATTCACCAATTTTTGAGAGCATTTATTGTATTATTATTATTATTATTATTATTATTTTATTGATTATTTTATCAGAAATATGATTAAAACAATTGATAGGTTAAAAGGCACATTAAGGATCATCATTTATGAACTTTCTGCTCGTTTCTCTACATTTGAATTTTTTCAAAAAGAACAATTCTATTTTTTTTTTTAAAAAAAAGCTCTCATTGAAATAATAATAACAATATAATAAATCAACACAAAATAATTGGTGGCATACATTCAACCTGTAAATTTCGTAAATTGGTTTCTTAAACTTCTTTATTTTTATAGTGACTTCCTTAAATTATTTTATTCGATTAAGTGCTAAAATATTCATCTAATGTTGGGCCCAATATGTCCCATAAAGAGTCAATGTCATAAGCTGAAACAAACTATTAATCAAATTATTACAAGAAATGATTATAAGGGCACTGCATTCATTTTATATGTAACTTTACCCACTTCCATTTCCATCGTCTATAAAAATAGCGTACGCTTCACTTAAATGAAATTCTTTAAATGACATTGTATCTTGAAAAAAAAAAAAGGATCGGATTTAATTTGCCTAGAATAACCGGGTGGTTATAATTAAAGTGACTCTATTAAGACCTGTCTAGAACCCATTCTACTTATTGAATTTTGATGAAGCATAGTATATATGTTATATGTAAACGATTTCTGTAATAAAAGAATAATTCAAATTTTGATTACCAGGTGGAATTGTGGCGCCTGAAGAAGGACAAAAAATCTGTGAGAAACATAAAAATTTAATCAGTTTCAGATTGTACTCAGCGTGTGTTTCATTGACATCAATTACATGATTAAAACGAATTTTATTATATTCCATTCTAGTGCGAAAAAACACTCAATTGATTCTAGCGGCACATCGTATAGTACTAGCTTTCAACTTATATAACTTCTCCATAAATGCGGTCTTTAAAGAATCTCTCAACTAGATTTCACAGAGATTTAAGTTGGATGAATAAGAAGATCAGACATATGGAAAAGCTTTGGATATTACACGATTCACCAAAGTAATCTGGAAGCAGTTCTTTGACTTGACACCCATTTAAGGGAGTTGTTCCATATTGCCTGAAGATAATGGTCTTCCAAAATTGATGTCAATAATTAACACGTAATTAATGTCAATTGAGACAATTGTCCGTTCCTGTAAAGCAGGAATAACATGCTTTCGAAGGAGTTCACTGTAGTATTCACTCTTGATAGAGCACGTTAAAGGACATTGAGAAGAGAAAGTTTCAAATATTAACGGTCTGATGATAAAATCAGCTGTAAATCCACACCATACAGTCATATTATCAAAATGCACTGGTTGTTGGTTCAGGACATTAGGAGGTCTATACGCGGCAATTTTGATTATTCATAGCTCTATCTAAAGAAAGGTGCCTCGTTTGACCATAGAAATTTTCAAGGTCACGTGTCATCAACCTCTATTCTCGGCAAAAATCGGCAATAAAAATCAGAGAGCGTTTGGTGGTTTTGAGATTTCAGAATTTGCACTAATTGGATCTTATATGGATATCATTTAAAAACGGATGGCGATATTTTTCGTATTGTTGACCAATGAATCATCAAATCTCATGACACCGATTGAAAGCTTGCTGAAGAGTACCTGGAACTGGAGGCTCTTTCAACCACAAACATGATGACGTTTTAGACATTCTCATTCGCAACCGGTTTCCACACTCTTCTTAGCAGTACATCCAAGTCTCCAGTCCCTTGAAACTTCATAATCATGTTCTTCAAACCATTCTTACATATGGACCCGTTTCTCTATCCCTTTATACGACGATTTTCAGCAAGTTTTTTTATACATATAATTGAATTTCTTAATTCTTCCAATTCTTTAACTCACCGAAAAGAGTTCATTCTGATTTTCTGGTACCATCGCAATTTAGCTTTTCATTTTTTCAATCACGCGCAAATCAGTTTTTCCCAAAGTCACAGACCTGTAGAGATAATCCCTCCTAAACTTCTCATCTAGCCCTGGAGTTCTTCAAAATCCCTTCATCCAGCATTACATTATTACCACATGATCTCAAGAAAATTTCTGCGTTTTAATTTGAAGTTAGGTAAAATGCACTCTTTTTTCATTGTTTCACTTCGGCCATCATGACCGACACCGTGCCGTTTATTTCCTCAAAATATATGTAAAATTGCCTCACTCATTCAAAAAGAATAAACAGACTTTTTTTCCGAATTGATATGGTTACTGCGGAAATAACTTATGGTATCCTTTCCACTCATTCATTAAAAACGTATTTACACTAATATACACCGGCAGGATTGTAGCCTTGGCAGGGAAAATTTAGAATTTATTATACGAGAGAGAAAGAGAAGACTACACACGATGGTAATTTTGAATTTAATATTTAGGAATATAAGCCAGTGAGAAGTCATATGTCTTCAACAGAAGCATTCTACAAAACTCTTGTTAATGCTCAAAATTCGATCGGCTAACAAGGGGCTTAAAAAAAAGATAGAAGAATTGCCAAAATTACCTGATTCTTCCCTCTAAGTGAAACGTTTGAAAATTATGTGGCGTCTCAACATAATAGGATCATACTTCATCATGTATCATTTTAAATTGTATAATCTGAAATAAGTTTTCGGAATAACTGTAGCACTATTCTAAAACATTCTTGATGATATCTGTGAATTGAATCATACATCTGTCCCGATTCTTTTTTTAAGGGAAGGTACAAATATTTTTTTTTCTCAATTCATGAAATAGTAAATATGTACATTAAGTAATTATGTACATAATTACTTAATGTACATATTTACTATTATAAGTAATTACATTATTTACATTATAAGTAAGTAATTATGTACATTATATTTACATTATAAATAAGTAATTATGTACATTATTTCTTTATTTATAAAATAAATGTCTATAATGCCATTTTAACAATATTTCATATTCTTTTCATATATATATATATATATATATATATATATATATATTATATTATTCAAATAAATAGGCTTCAATGTCTAGGGAGAATTAATCAAGTAATAATTATGATTTTTAAACACTTATGTTTAATTTGAAAAATATAATTATGAATCCTATACAAACGTCTAAAGTGATTCAAGAACACTAATGATCCAGCTCTCATAGTAGAGTATATCGTTCCCTAGATTTTAGGCTAAGCCACTGTTCTACATCTTCTGTTATGACTTCAGCGCTACGAGAGAGAGAATAATTATCCACACTTTCTATGCATTGCTCCCATAGAACGCCGCTTTATGTTTCAAACCATTGTCTGGGAATCTACCAGATTATACGTACTTCCTAACCAGCAAGTGCCCAAACCTCTGTTAAAGTTAAAATTCCAGAATACAAAACAAAAAAAAAAAAAAAAATAATAATAAAAGAAACGAATTAATACACAAATCACAGAAAGTTCATATGAATTATCTTGCTTATTTTGATTAATGTTCTGTCCAAGGTTTCATCTGGCAATTTGATTTCTCATATTCTCTGAGTTTATCTACATTTGCCTAAAACTTTGGAATCCGAATAGCTTTATTCTACTTCTGAACTGACATCATCTTCATTACATTACCTTTGATGGACTTTTTAATAAAGGTTCAATGATTTCAGCTTTTCAATTGGAAGAGAGTCACGCAAGTTTCCTCCAGAGATTTAACTCTATAATTCTTATGAGTCTTTATAATTCGTCACAGGTGCACATCATTTCTCTCACTTGCCATAACTTTTGTTTGATTTCTTCCATGTTTGTCTTTGCAGATTCAAGTGTCTTCAGAAATGAGGTGGTGGTTTTTTCTTTTTATTTCCATATTCATATAATCTTGTAAGTTTTGTGTGGAACTTTCAATCACCACTGAGTTCACCAACAAATATCCAAATGCGCATTCCCAGGAATACAATGAAGCGCTGAAATATTTCCCCTGTGAATTACTGAAATACATCACACTCTTCACTGCTGAAAGGAGATTAACCAACTAATGTATATTTCCTGCTTTTATTACTTTGGATCGGAAAGAGATCTCTTCACTTCAAGCTTGTTGCACATTTATCATTTTATGTATAGCTAGTCAAAAGACATGGCAGAAGCAATTTCGTTGTCAACGCGAATGATTTTCCTAACTCCATAACCAGTGATTGTTATGAAAATTGGAGTATTAATAATAATAATTCGCACTAATATTCACTCCCAAAGCTGAAAAATATTTCTCCTTTACACTATATTGGTATGTTTGGAATATATTAAAGGTTTAAAACGAACAATTCAGACCCTGAATCCAAAAGACCTTGTACTCTCTTCTCTATGACAGTAATGCTGACGCTGTGATCGCGACAAGAATGTGACTCCGATCGATGTGAACGAGTGCATTACAAGTGTCTTTATCCAATGTTTCATTCTTGAATAGACTAAATCGACATTCAGGTTTTATTTTCATCCTTTATGGTCATGTTTCTGCAATATGAATATTTTCGGAAAATGTAGCTCTCTTTGGGTAGAAATTGATTGCTATTTGTTTTTGTTCATATATGAATTGGAACATATTTTGGTGATTTGGAAACTCGGGTAAATTACTTACAATTTCATAAGAAACAGATGTGATTTTAATTAACAATCACCCTTATTTACGAAATATACTTCGATTTCTTTTGCTGATTCTCAAAGTTCTAGCCAATTTTCACCGGTTTAAATATTAATATAAGTCGTACTTTCTTCGTGCAATATTTTAAAGAGTTTGCCCCATATCATTAATTTTTCGTAATCGACGATGATGATAAAATTCTCAGATAATCTAAATACGAACTGAATGTGAATTCATTACATTCTCATCGCAGATTTCTAAAATTTACTAAACATTCGTTAGCGGAAGGTTCGAATTGTTTCAGTGTGATATGCTTTACGGTATCCCTACATTTTAGTTTCTTTGATTATTTACATTAGTGGTTTTATTATCTAAAATGTCTTTTTTTAATTCAACTTTAAATTTCTGTAGAAAGTTTTTAATTAAAAGTGCACTTTCAATAGCGTTCAGAAAAATGTATTAAAGTTCTCCAATTTTCCTGGATTTGGAAAAATTATAACTTTTATACTTTTTAACTATTTCCAAGGTTTTCAACAATTGTGTTTGTGCTTTCAGCCACACTAGAGTTATCTTCACTTGTGCTTTGATATTAACTCTTTCCAAATCAAATACTTTTACCAGCTGCAATAATAATAATTTTTCCTAGTCTCTAAGGCTAAGCTCTGGTGTGTCTCAACCATTTATTTCATTTCTTCTTTGACTTTCTTTCCCTAAATATTGAATTAAATAGATCGGGGAAAGATTCCTGTTTCTTTTTAAAATATTTACAGTTTTCAATTATTTTCAAAATTGAAATATAATAAGACCTGTTGAGGTATAAAAATTTCACTTAAAACTTCAAATAAATTCTCTTATTTCAAATTCTTAAATACCTGTTCTTGTGGTCAAATATTTTCAATTTAAGTGAGTATAATCATAAATTTCTTACTTTTTAAACTGTTTACACTACTTGTAATCTGGGTAATTTAAGCATAGTTTATCTTCAAAATCACACACTTTTTCCCCAAAGTCCCCACAAGTCATCGCACTTTACCCTAAATTATATATTTAAAAAAAAAAAAAAAGAAATCCTACTCAGCGGAATAATTTTTCAAAGTCAGTTCACAAAAAATTTCAAAGCAATTAAAATTTAAAGGCTCATTCCAGATCGAACTGCTCCCACTTTGTAAGGGCTAGGATGTCTAGAGGTAATAATCAAATAATAACTATGTGTTTTTTAACATTAATATTAATTGGACTAGGAAAATATATATATATATATAAATAAATAATTTGATAGTTATATGTAACTAAACTCCAATATTTTAATCACTAACAAGTTAGGAAGTAATTACAATAATTAATTTTATTAATTTATTGGTTTCTTATTAGCGTAGCATTAGAAACAACATTAGAGCTATTGGCGACGGACTTCGTAATTTTGAACCTAGGTGAAGTGACGAGGACGACACCTGAATTATCAACTCCATCTCCTAACTTCCACACCCCATCAACGAGAGCACTTTGAACCTCGACAGATTTAACATACATATTCTCGATACACACGGTGGGTCTTTAGTTTTATCAAGGATCGGACCCACGATTCGATTAAAACCATTGGGAACGATTCCGTGATCATGAACACTAGGTTACCGTGGCCACTATGAAAATTAAAAAATAAAACAATAAGGAAGAAAATATTAATGCACCTCTGAATAAAATGTTACTCACCAATACATAAGAACAAACAAATAAAATATCATACGTAAAGAAAAATGAATAAAAAATAAATTACTATATTTGCTATATTACTATATCATATTTAACTATAAAAGAAAAATATTACATTATAACAAATTTCCAACAAGCAATAAATAAAACGGAAAAATAAGTTGACAACTATAGAAATTATCAAAGATAGAAATATTAAGAAAATATAAGAATACATTGTATGATTACATTGTATAAAATAAGTATACAGTGCATATGATTTGAAGAATACCTCTAAAAATTAAATAAGCATACATTATATTTAAATAATTTTCTATTTTTCGATACGCTTTCTGAGAGGTATGTAAAAGCATTCGATATGATAAATTTTATTTCCGTTGGTATTTCCATCCTGAAGCCACTCATTTGCTATCAGATGAACCTTTAGTTTCTTGCCTATTTAATTAATTTTAACAATGTCATGTTATTTTAAAATGATCTGAAGGAATTGTAGTCCATTCTCAATGTTTGTTTATATTTGCTGATATATTCTGCACTCGTTCTTTTGATTAATTTTTATTACATATATTTGAAATATTATTTAATTTCGGTTGTATAAAACAGTCTTTTTTATGACGAATTTTTTTTTAAAATTCTATTAAGTTTTATGTATTACATTTGCATATATCATAATATAGCATTTTATAAGTCTATCATGTTTCATTCGAAGAGCAAAAACAATTCATATAAATTGATTACAAACGAGACTATAGCCGTAAAACAGAAAGACGGCTAAAGAATAATTTTGCTTTTCATATAGTTCGTCCAAAAGTAAAGTTGGCCTGTCTGCGAATAGAAAATTTTCAAAGTTAAAAAAGGAATTGCATATAGTTCTGGATTTTTTAAGCAGTACGAACTCAACTGCAGTTTTTAAAAGATAAAATATGATTAGGTAAACTTTATTTAATTCTAAATGTTTGCGAAATAGATATGTACGTTATTTCTCTTATTTTTTAAGTATTTACGCGTTCTGAAAATTTTAAATTTTATGTATACATAATAATATTCCCTAAATATATTTATGAAACTTTTATCTAATGGATTCTGCACGTACAGTAATTTTATTTACTAATTGTATTGTGTTTATACATTTTTTAAGCATATAAAAACTTAAAATTGATTTATCTCAGAGGGGGAGAGTACAAAAATAATCACTGGTTTTTCTTCATTTAAAATGTTAAGTTTTTTTTTCTATTGTGCCAAATGTTTTGATATTTTTTTCTAGCTATGGCTATTAATATGTATAATAAGAGTTGGTGTACGTTTTTGCGTCAAAGCAGTATTTAAATTTTAAAAAATAATAGGACTTTGAATTTACACATTTTTAGGAATACTTAATGATCATAGTTTGATGAATTTATAAATTAAATTTCATATTTCCCTTCAATTTCTGAAGGAGGTATAGCATTTTAATAATGATTTATAACTTTAAAAATATCTAATATGAATTGTTTGCTTTTTGAAATATTTCCAATTATATATCGAGAGAGTAAAAGCAAAAATTCATAAGAAAACATATAAACAAATATTTTTATTTTAATTGTACCTCGTCCCTCTAAAATATTATTTACATTAGAAAATTTTCTAATTTTCTAAAGTCTTGTAAATTCATCGATTTAAAAGAGAGATTTTATCTAGAGAAATTTATGAATAATAGAGGCATTAGTAAATTTTCTGAAAACTACTATCTTAAACTTCGATATGAATAATCAAACAACTTCTTTCGTTTCTAGATCTTACCAACAGCTTTCAGTTCGAAATTTCTTTTTAAATAACACATGAGTGTTATTACTTTTGATGTCTTAACACTTTTCATTGCTATCTCTAAGTCTAATTAGTTTCATTTTCGTCTTGTAAGAAATAACTAATTACTTCAATGATATAACTTAAAATTATTTAACAGTATTAGTGCGAGTATAACATCTAAATTATGTTTAAAAAGTGATTCAATGAAATTATAATATGAAATAAGAAATTAATTTTATGAATCCTTTCAAAAAGGTTTTCTGAATTAGTTTAAAACATTAGAGTATTTACAATACTTTACGAGTCGCATGTTATGCAAAATAATTAACATTGAGTTAGGCTTCCAAATGCATCAGACATGGCTGAGCAAATATTGTATCTAAATGATATATTTATGATAACTCATAGTAAATATTTCACTACTTTATGTTTGTACATGTTTTTAGAGGATATTGCTAAGATTGTCTGACTTGAATACTCGTAGTTGTTATTTTTTATTTTGTAAGATATCACAAGAGTTTGTTCACAATGTACAAACAAATAGTAATATGAGTAAGTTATTTATTTTTATGTATTTGCTTTAAAACAACCCTGTTTGGAAACTACAATCTCAAGTTTTGTCTTTCTTTTTTATTGAAATATTATTCAAATTTGTACTGTGCAGAAACTAGAGGTTCAAAGCGTAAAAACAGAGAAACACACTTAGTGATAAAAATTGTTTCATTTTGGTCAAAACTGCATCAAGATAAATATTACTTTCAAAGAATTAGAAAAATGTCATATATTATCATTATGCTTAAAATGTACACAATTCAAATTTGAAATGTATGACTTTTACTAACTGCAAATCTTTCATAACAAAATCCTTACAATTGCCTCCTATCTAAACGAACAGGTGTCACTCATAAGAGAAAAAAAATCTAATTTTCCTAATGTTTTACAGTACATTAGGAAAATTAAATTTTACAGTACATTAGATAATTTTATCAGGAGGCATGGATTACTAATAACGAAGAGCACTTTTTGTAAATGTCCAGTGTTTGATAAAAAATAAAAACAAATTTTTGGAAAAATATAATATTATACGAATGGGTTTTGATAAGGATTGTGCCTCCTCTCCCAACCTGTAAAAAGCTTGCAAAATCATATTTCCTGCACTGCCTATTAAGTAACTGACATCGAAATAGGAAACAACACCCATACTTGGATTATCCATTATTCCAGCTCATTCAATGACGACTTAGGAGACTTATGATACCCTCTTGATCTACCAAGATATGACAAAAATGTCTTAACAGATTAAGTCCGTGGATTAGGTTAACCATTCTATTAGCTAGAACTAAAATATTCACCTAGTTTGGTTAGGTAGGAAATGGAAGTATTGTCTAATAGGATGAATTTATTACCAAACGAACTGGTACATGGTGTGATATTTGGAACAAAAATGTTTCTCAGCAGTCAGAATTCCTCTACAATATGCATTTGGTTACAAAGAGAGGAGTGGTATTACTGCTTAGACCCCAGCCTAAGCTGCAATAGTATTAAAATAGTAAATAGTATTAATATGAAAAATAATATATATTAATACGGCTTATATTTCAAATTAATACGACTGTAAATAGTATTAATATGAAATATTTCATCACACTGCTAGTGATATTAAAGTTTTTAAGACGTTGTGTCTCTTTGTTTGATTGGAGTTGGTATATAATACATTGGCATGTAATAATATATAATTCCCAAGCCAGTAGTTTTCAAAACATTTAATTCTCTCTTTCTAATCACCCTTATTTAAATAAAAAAGTTTGTTCCCAACAGAATTTTTAAATACGAAGTTTAATTTTACATTTGTTTAAGGGTACTGGTGCTTTTGTAATTAATTGCATTTTCATAGCAAATATACATTGTATTGTTTAAACATTCTAAGGAAACATATTAAAGTATGAATATCTTACAGAATGAATGTATTTCAATAATTAAGTACTACCATTCTCTTGCAACTATTGTTTGTTCACCAATGTAGAACGTAGATACCAAAATGGTACTTTCTAGAAACATTATTGTTAGAAACTATTAAATCGAGCGCGCGTCAACAGTTAAAGTCATCAACCGAATTTCGGTTCCAGTTAGTTAACTGAACGGCTTATCCGCCAATTTTTGAAGCCTGAGTTCTCGTATAACAAGATTATCGAAAACTGGAAACTAAATTGGACGTAATTCCCAAATCGACAGCTTAGCTAATTGGAATACGGTTGTGAAATCATTCGTGAAATTCGTTCCCTTGGTCAATGAAACATTGGACCATTTGCTTTGAGCACATGATTTCCTGCCATGAATTAAATAACCCGGAGAGATTTGTTGCAATATTTTGAGTCTCCGGGAATAGGAGTTCGCATGTTTGTAATCGTAAATCATTGCAAATGCGATGAATCAATGAGGCTCTCCCGTTTTATGATACAACGGAGCCCATTGTTAAAAATTCTTCTGAAGGGGTACCTTATGGGAGAGCATTTACTAATCACTGGAGCAAACGCAAAATTTTCCGGAATCGATTTTTCGCTAAGGGAGCCTCTTTTCAGAAATGATGGAAGTCTGGGATTCGATAATACTTTGCGAAAAGTTAAAGCTTTTGAGCGAATTCAATTGCTTTTCTAAATCATAAGGTATGGCAGAAATCGAAGGAGAATCCAGACGACGAGCCGCAGTGGAAATAGTTGTTGGAGCTGGAGGGAGAAGCAAAGACAAAACGCGCGCATTGAGAATTTATGGAGCACAAAGCTCCGCGGAGAGTTATTTGTTGATGTTGTGTTCGTAATGAAACAAAGGAAGAGTCGTGGATTCCCCAAAAATATAACCTTTGGCTACTCAAAGTTCGTTTTTGAAGTAAAATAAATTGATGAAAAATTTTAAATCTTTTTCAGCAAGTGGATATTTCAATTCCAGTAGTACAATAAAAATAATACAGGAATATTGGATTATAATAAAAACAAATACAAATGCTTAAATATTTTTCTTACCATGCACGAACCTTGTCGCAGCAATGTTGAACTTATTCAATTATAATTTTTTTACTGTACAATGTTTTCAGTTTGTTAAAAATATTGCTGAAAAATAAACAAACAAAAATTATCAATCTACAGCATATTTCATTGTATTCGGATTTAAGGCTTGGCTGATAAAACGTGAATAGAAAACCTTTTACGGAAAATATATCCAGTATTTTGAGTTAAGAATATATTTTACTCTTTTATCCATTCTCATTGATGCTTACTTGCAAACAAAAGATTTTTATCACACTTATATCTTTTTAATTAACAAGATTAGAAATTGGACGCACTCTAAAAACTGAAAATAGTTATTCATGTGAGAAGTATACTTCATTCATAAAAGCTAAAAAGACGAAATCTAATTAAAAGGAGAAGTGAAAAGAAATTTTACATATTTTTAACCTCTCTCATCTCTTTAATTTTAATTAATTTATTAATATTAATTAACAAAAAGTGAAGCACTTTTCAATCCGTAATAGCCCTAATTAAATTATGAAGGGTAATAATTTTTACAAAAAAGAAACAAGAGTAAATATTTGATTAAATTATTGAAAAGGATTTGATAAAACTTATTTTTCGGTACAGTGCCTACATTTTAACGATTTTACACTAATTTTCTTCCATTTTTTTAAAGAATAGTTTGTTTGTTCTTCACATTTGCTTTTATTTGTCTGTTTCATTATATTCCAATGTTTTAAAATGTCGCACAGTATTTTTTTTTTTACAATACTCTGCGTGTTCTTGAATATTAAACAATTTTATTCTTAGTCTGCTGGAGATATATAGTTTCCACATCAATCATAAATTTTACCTGAAATATAAGTTAAGTATTATATATAGGATTGAGAATTATTCAAATTATTCGATAAGTCAATTAAGCCCAGAATGATGGTATACAATTTTCTCATAAATAATAAAAAAAATTTATTGTATTATTTTGAGTAAAAAAATACAATACAATTCACAAGAAACAAATATATTAATGATGATATTTTATAAAATTCTAACTAAATAAAACTTTTTAAAAGCTTAATAAATATTAAAGTGCATATAAAGGATAATATGTTCTTAGGAATAAATCTTTGGAATAATACAATTACGTCTTGTATGCTTAATAATAGTGAGTCACGTAACACCACTTTCCTACAGGAGTCTTTTCAGTAGGTATATTAAGATCCAAAGCCACCTCTGCTACAAAATGCTCAATGTCTGTCAGTCTTCAAATATCCATAACTCACCCTAGTCGCAAATTACATAGTGCAGTCGGAACCACAACTCCTATTAATCACAAGGCCATACTAAAAGTGAGTTATTAACGGGTTCGCCCCACAATCTACTGATTATGCGTTCCACTGGAAACAAACCGGTGGCGTGCAACGTTAACATCTGTGGTGGAGGATTCATTTCGTAAAGGAAAACAAAAATCAGTGTAACTGCAGCTATTATCAGAGCTAGGTGGATGCCTGAATAGCATACTAGGAAAAGAGATACGAATCTTTCTTGTTGGGATTTATCATTCCTGACAATCGTTTTGCCTTATCGGAAGGAGAAAATACGTTATTTTGTGACATGGCCATGTCTAATCATACGTTCCTAGCAGTATTGGCAGAGTTAGGAAAAGCGATGTTGTAAGCACTTTGTTTCTTTTTCTTTCTCAGTCGGTTTTCTGCTTCAAGTGCAATTTATTTTGAGGCTAATAATAAAAATGTTACACAACATATAGTTAAAATAACATTTCAAACTTCATTAGATACAATATATATACATACAAAATATCAAATAAAACTTTTATTTACTTTAAAAATTAAAATAATGAATTTGTATTTGAGTTGTATTTTTATTTAACTAAATACTAATTAAATTAATCGACATCAAAAATAATGATTAGAAAATAAGAAAATTCTTCATTGATAAATTAAGTTATGAAAGGGAAAATTTTATAACTTTACAGTATAGAACAAAAATTAAGGAATTAACAAATATTTTGTATTTATGCTTTAATAATAAGTAAATTACATTTATATCTTAGAACCTGTATATCGTTTTGTGGAAACAGATTAAAGTACATTAAAATGGCTTAAGTTTCTTGTTGTTTGTTATAAGATTTAAGTTATATTTTCTCTTCAATTATATTCTGGTTTTCTTTTCATTTTCAATGTTTAATTGATTTTTCATCTTTCTTGTATGAGTTAAATTATTTAACGAAATGTTGTTCTTTTAAATAACAATTTGCTCCGATGATATGATTTTTCCTAAGAATAGAAGAGATGGCATATAAAAAAAAATTGCGAAAGTGAGCAAAAACGGTCTCGTTATGTTACAAGAATTGAAGAACTGAAATACAGAACATGAAAGAAATCAAACAGTTCAATTTATTTTGTTCTATTATCGACCCAGCAAGACTATTACGAGTTTAATAATGAATTTTTCTTTTCTTTAAACATATGAAAACAGTTTATTAAAGATGAAAATTAAAAGCTTCAATTATTGAAATTGAGCGAATCAAGTGTCCCTTCTATGTTCTTTTCGCATTTATCTTGACAGGTATACCTTGAACGCAAATTTATGTAAAAAAGGAATTCCTTCCATAGTTTCATGGTGCTCATTCGCGACTTAGCAATAAGAGGAAACATAAAAGCAATTGCCCGGTAAATGATAAATCAATCAATAGGTATTTTTATGTAGCATATTCATTTATAACATTTTATTTAAAGTTTTAGTAAAAAATTTATTATATATATATATATATATATATATATTGTTTCGTATGTTAATGATAAGTATGGAGAAATTTATCCTTGAAAAAGATTTTCTTTATATTTTATGGAAAAAAACATTTGACATACACACATATATATATGTATAGATATATACGAGTATATATATGGTGATGAATTATTTTATGGGATGTAGTTGTAGGCTTTGTATGAATATTGTAATGTTTTACTTATTGTTAAAATATTTTGTTATATTAAAGATTGTTATTTTACTTATTTTCATATGTTTAATTGGTTTATTTGGCTTTGTAACTATTATTTTCAGCTGATGATAGTTGTCTTTATAAATTGTGTATACTATTTATTATTATTTTTATTTAAATAATAAATATCTTATTAATTAGTATGTTTTCTTAGAGTTTGGTAGATGTTTATTTATTTACATAATAAGTTGTTAGTTTTTTATTGATTCTTTTAAATATGTAGCTTTTAGACATCAATGCATGATTCTATGATTGATATGTTGAATTTGTTCATAACTGATATGTTGTGAATCATAATTTTAATGTTTTGATCACACACACACACACACACACACAGATATATATATATATATATATATATATATATATATATATATATATATATATATATATATATGTAAAATAATTTATTTATTTTTCTAGATCAAAATGCACCGAAGAAAACTAAATATAGAAATTAAGACAAAGATTATCTTAACACATCACTTTTTGAAATATTTAACATTAATTTATTGCTAATTTTCAGTTTCATAGGACACAAAGCTCTAACTATAAACTTGTAGCTAGCCTGGAAAAACAAAACCGCTGATGATTTCAAAATTTAATTTTATCAAATTTCAGAAAAATCTGTGACTACAATGCTAAACCTTAAAGCAAATATTAACTTTAAATTTTTTTGATTAAAATTAAAATTATCTTTATCTTTATTGAGATAAAAATTTAAATGTAAAAACTGTGTGAAATATAAAACGTTTCTTTAAAATAACCGCGGAATTGTGTACACACATTTTTACTCATAGATTGTGAAAAAAATGTGGCATAAAATTGCTTTATTATTTAATTTAATCGATAACTTTCTTAGATAAAAATGACTATTTATGAAATACAATTATGTGAACTGATAACTATCTCTCGAAAGTCAGAATTAAGAAAATATGAAACTAGTAAGCCCCGCGATATCGTTGGCGGCATTGACATTATAACCTGAAAAGGTACCCCAGTTATCTTCTTAAGATTTAAATTAGTGGATAATGTTACAAAAATCTTTTTTATAATAACAAAATAAATTTTAATTTTTTTATAACTAAGAAATAAATTTTGCTTATTTTTATAATCAAAAAATGATTTTTTTTATAACTAAGAAATAAATTTCTTTTATAATTAGAATTTTTTTTCTTACATACAGAAGAAAATATTGTAATATATCTTTTGCACTAAGTATCAATTTTGCACTAACGCTTAAGCATGAAAACCTATAATTTCGTATTTATTTCATAATCATATAATTGATGACTGTGTTGAAATATTTAACATTAAGTTGAATTGTAAGAATTCCTAATGCTGAAATGTGATATATCTCGGTAGTATGTGGTACTGTAGTATTCAAAACTAAAAAAATTCGTTTTCTTATATGACAACAGAAATATTTGATAGTAAATATGGTAGTAAATTATTAGAAAAGAGCTTAATGAAGTATTTAGCATGATTATTCCAGATTTACAGCCTAATAATAAGACATTGATCCTTAGATTCAGATGTGTGTAAGATTAATCCACTTGTTTTATTATAAACATCTAGTATTTTGATTACTTTGAGATCCTAATAAACTCAAGTTTATTTCCTGCTGGCTTGAATTCGACAGTGACTGCAATGAGTAGTGACTAAAAGCTGATTAACAATGGAAGGAGTAGGAAATAATACCGATGAGTTACCACACTAATTATGAAAAAGGAAAAAAATATAAGTAATCAAATATTTTTATATTTAAATATTGTTAATATCAGGACCCATTTTGAAAAGAATGTGGAAAACGTATTCTACTTGTCTGTCATCAACAACCATTTGCTAGTTCATTATGTATTAAACACACCCCAATTTCCAAATATGTCCCGTAGATATAATTTCAAAACACAATGAATAATTACTCTCTTTATATAATTCTTTATACATTGTGACTGAAACACAATAACTCGTATTCTATATTAGACCATTAATGTATTCTTTAAGAAATTTATAATCAGTAATGACATTAGTAAAGGAATATATCTTGGCTGTACAGTTTATATATTTCGTTTTCTATCATGAAATATATAAAAAAATTATTAACACACAATTATTAAAAGTTATTTAAAAATTAATTATCGATAGAAATTAGCAACTATTTATATTAGCAAATGTTTAATTTTAAAGAGTGCAGTTAACATAAAATAGCATTTAGTGGTATATTTGAATGCCTTAAAAATTGTAAAGAAAATCTTTAATTCCAAAAATGACTTTCCTTTTTATGTTTTAAGATAAGTTAGTAGAATTTTCAAAACAAATATAAACGCATTAAATATTACTTTAGAATGAAATACAAATGATACATAAATTTTAAATAAAATGAAAGTATTTATTTATATGATTAATATTCAACATTATGCGATGAATAGGAGCATGTAAAATTTTTTTTTTCTAAAATTGACTTAGTATTTCTTATATAATTCAATAAAGACAAACAATTTCATGCTATTTAGGGATCCAAATACTTTATATATCATTTTAGAAAAGGAGAAAGCAAACCATATAAATTTTTGGGATTTCATTAAATTTAGCCAAGAAATTATGTAAAGGAATTGAATAAAAACTAAGCTGTTACATTAAACTGTTTTCTGAGAAATTATCCTCATTTGATCGTTATCTTTATTTATCTGTGTGTATTTAGCATTTTAATTGTTTTTAAGAATCTGATTTTGGATTTTTATTACACTTAAAGTATTTAGAAATGTACTGAATATTGAAACGATTACACCGAGTTCCAATAAAATTTACAGTAAATAATAGTTTTAAATTTACATAAGTTTGATCATAACACAAATTTTAAAAGTGCTAGTTATGTCATTGAAAAACATGAAAACAACTATACTAAATTTTATAAAGTTCCAGCATTTTTGAGTATTTATCTTTCGAAAATTAAATTTGCCACAAAATTAATGTTTTTTGCAGAAAACATTTAAAGTTAACATTAACCAGTCACTGTTAATCTATATATGTGTTTTGTAGTATTAAATTTATATAAATGTGCCTACTAATTATCATATAAAAAACAAATTACCTTTGCACACCTTATAAAAAATTCATTACACGTTCCTTTTCTTACAGATTCCAGTTTTAGATTTAGACGAATAGATTGAAAGTTTAACATTGCTTTATAATCAAGTGCTCAAATTTGTTCATTAATAAAAATTATCCAAATGAAATAAAATTCTTTTAGAAGAATTATAAATAATCGGATAGATTAAAAGTTTAACACTGCTATATAAGGAAGTCCTGAAATTTGTTGGTTAATAAAAAATAACCAAATGAAATAAAATTCTTTTAGAAGAATTATAAATAAATATTTAATACTTATCCAATCAATTAAACACCCTTGAAAAATATTTTAAGTAATGTAAAAATCCGATTAGAGGTCTGAAGATATATATAATGGACTTCACATATAGAAAATTAATTTCAGGAGACATATGAATATAACAAAACTGTGTGAAATGTGCTATGAAATTGTGATGCATTTTCTGCTTAAAAGTTAATAATTGTACATATTACAAAATATTGCATTTTTCATTTTTATCAAAAGGAAGGTAAATTAGCTTTTTTAACATTCCTAATCTTATTACGATTAACTTGTTAATATAGGTGATTTATCTCATTGGATTTAGAATTAAAAGTTAATACATTCCGGAAATATAGATTAGGAACTTTTAAATACTTGATCCAAAACATGAGTTTGAGAATAACAAAAAATTATACTTATCTGCCACACAACTGACATATCGTTGTCTCTTCTTGTAATGTCTAAAGTAAAAACATAAATATTTTAAGTAAAATCTTTTTTTAAGAAATATGAAAGAATAACGAATTCTTCGATGCGTTACTAAAACGAAGTCCTTACTCTATATGAATAAAACATTCTATTATCTAAACAGCAAGTAGTTATCATACTTAAAAACGGATAAAACTTCATTCGAACATAAACCAATAAAATATTAGAATTACAGAGGAAAATTTCACGAGAATTTGATGTGAAGCAATGATAATAAATAAGTAAACATCTCAATAATCAATAATGCATTTGCACGGTTATTAAGATCGAGCTACTTCTATTCTTTGGCATTTTCCCAAATAAACTGAAAATTCCACATTTAATTTTCGATAGAGAAAAAAATAATGAATAAACTTCTCAGAGGGAAAATACCCATTCCCTCTGCATATGGAATTCCAATTACATTCATTAGCGGAATGGAACACTCACTTGGAGATGAATATATCCTTTTAGGCGAAAGCCTCTCCTTTTCATTTGGAACCAGTCACAAATTAACAGTCGATGCTCACTTTCAACAAAGCGATTTCGGAAAAATTAGCGCCTTTTCTTTTTCGTGATGGTCGCTTAGCTCTCTTTCTGATAGGGAAGTCGCCCATAATCGTTAAAAGAGAAACATGCTCTGAACCGTGTGGCTAATGTTATTTACGATGATCATAGGTTCGTTATAGTATTTCTGGGAATGTGGAGTGCTGGTAAGGGGAGTAGTGTGTTAAAAGTCGCATCAGTAGCGGGACGCATTCATATTTTATGTTGAAGCAGGGGAAAATTAACTCTTCTCTTCTTTAATGGTTACTTTTTTTAAGCTTTTCTCTCTTCAATGACAAGAGTTTTTTTTTTTTTTTTTAATCAGGTGAAAATCCTAAAACATCATTAACTTATTTGCTTTAACATATATATGTTATAGAATATAACGTTTCATTTTTATTCACTTGACACCGGTGGAATGCTTCGCTTTTCACAAACTTTTATTTAACTTACTATGTACATTGCTATATCCACTGGTATGCATGTCTTTCATATATAAGTAGCTATAGTACTTGATTCATTGATAATTACGTAGACATCGTAGTTTGCATTTAAAGCTTTAATAAATTATGTATTATTTTACACTTAAAATTATTTTTATACATTATAGTTCATTTGTAAATAAAAGCTTGATTTAAATATGTTTATTCAGATGATTTATGCGTAAACAAGGATTTATGCTGTTTAAATAACTTAGCAAATAGAAATGAATGAAATGTATCACATCTGGTCGTAATACCAACATCCGTATGCATTAAAAAATTGTTATGTGAAATTGATACAAAAATTCTTTGTCATTAATGTTATATTATTGACTCAGTTTCGGAATTCATTTGATACATTAGTATAATATCAATTTTCTGTATTTACATCATTAAGACGGTGTTATGATGAATTACTGACATTTAATTTTGAATATCATGTAAGAAATTAATCCCTCCGTTTTTTTTATCTCTTTTCTAATACAGAGACGCATAATGATAATACATATTGGATCTTTTAATAGACACAATATGCATTATCATTATATCTGTAATGATTTTTAGATGAAATTTCTGAAACTGTAAGAGTTCCTTCAATTACAACCCAGTGAGTTACAAACTGTTCTGAATATAATAATAATAAGTACTTTATGAAATATTAGTGCAATAAAATAAGCATGAATTATTTTGCATTTTTACGCTTTTAATTCCATGAAAATATCAGATTTATATCTAGTATCATCATAAATACTAAAAACATTTTGTCATATTTTAAATTATAACTCAATTTTGAGAGGTAATATTCGTCAGACAAAATTGCATATTATTGATAGACGTTATCACGGTTCTAATCTAAAAGCACCTCATATCATTGCTTCAAGTTATGAATCAGCTCATATAAAATCTTATGAAGCATGTTTCTAGAATAGGTCACTGTAATAGAGTCACACAAAAGAACTGTCATCAATGATTCAAGAGTAAAATGTTCAAAACTACGTTATACGCAATTTTCTTTATTCTCTGCCTATCGTTAAATCCTTTACTGACGTCGCATAGTTGTGGATTTCAAATCATAATCTTTGAGTCCTAGTAAGATACTTAGAATCTTAAAAACAGCATTATACGAGGTAAAATTGTACATTTTTAATTATTAATAAGGAATAATCGAGTTATATGGATAAAATTTTTTCTATATATTAATTGATCCTTATATACATAATTTTGTAAATAATAGCTAATAATGTTGATGCACTTGCTTTCTGGTAGCTGTAGGTTCAAGTAACTCTCTTAATCGTGAAGATTTAATTATTACTAAAACTAATTCATATAGAAATTCAATTTTTGAATATTATTCTTAAGATTTCTCTGTATAGTCACAATCGAGAGTTATATATTTTTTTCAGTGTTTCTTTGCCTTTCGGAGGCTGTCATTGCAAAACTCAGCACATTGAAATTTATGTTTCCTATACCGTGGGTTACTTGAATCTACGACTTCCTAACACCAATGACAAATCAACATGAATAACAGTAAATTACAATCTAATGTACGTAAAGATAAATTATTATGCAGAGTCAATTTTTTTAGGTATTTTGGTTGTTTCTTAATAATTAAAACTTTACAATGTCTTTCGTATATTATGAGCTTGTATTTCACGCACCTTACTTTTGTTTTTGTCAAGTCTTGATGCCACTAAAGACCCTTCATGTAATGGGACTGTTGCTCGTTAAATCATCTTTCCCTCGTGGCTGCTCTTTAAAATTACAAGGTTTATCACCTATGGTCTTTTCATTTACAATCTTATTTTTTCGAAATTTATATAAACAATGTCATCGCTGTTTCAGTTCGTAAATTAATTCTGATTTACTCTATTAAAACTCCACGTTTCTCATTCCTAATACTTATGCTTATTTCATCAACTTATACATTTTTTCTCGAATAGTTGTTTTTTAGAGTTGCAGTTTATGTAAAAACATGTAATCTAGCAAAAGGCATCAATGATTTTCATTCAAAACCTAGGATTAAAAAAGGTGATTGAATAGCTAACTATTTAGCTTTCCAAATACTTAACAGTTTTAGTTCCATAACTTTTATAATTTTATGTATACATGTACGTATTTGTTAAATAATTGTGAATTGTTTTCAATATTTTTTGTTTTTACTCTCTTATGTAATAAAACACATAGTAAAATGATTGACATGAAACTTTTGTTACAATTTCCTGACAAAATGTTTCCTTTTCTCTATTAGACAAATATTTTTTTCAAAAATTATTTTTAAAATATCAGAATATTTTATTTAAATTTAAGGAACTTGCAAAAGTAGCCTCTTTTCAATATTTATGTAATGGTATCAACATAAGCAATCGTTTCTTGGATTTTAGTTTTGTATTATTTGCTTAAGACATTTAAATTCATTTCAAGAAAACAAAGATTGTGATTTTGGATCTATATTACAAACTCAACTATTCGTGACATTTTTCTTTTGAGTCTATTGAATCAGTTTTTCGGTAAGTATTTTAAAATCCTTCTTATTTTGGCTTATAAAAATGCGCATTTTATTATCCGGGTTTCAGCAACGATCCTCAGAGAAAAATAGAAGAATTTCGACTTTAAATTAAATTTATGTTTTGAAATTGACGTTGTCTTGCATGCGCTTCATATATTTACTGAGATGGATTGCTCAAAATAAAATGAAATGAAGATAGTTTTCAGAGATAGCATTTTTACGGAAGCGAAATATGTCATTTAAATTCGGTTGAAAAATAGAATATCTATTTTAGTACTATAAAATGACGTTTTGAAAAATATTATTACGTAATTCGTTAAAAACGTAGCACCAATAATTTCTCTCAAACGAAAGTAGCTCTTTTATCTTTAATAATGCTGTTTTTTTATAGAAAAAATGTACAAAAAGTTAATTAATGTCATTTGTGTATTATAATTTACAGGTATACCTATTTTAACAAACATTTAATATTTAGAGAAATAAATATTTTATACTTATTTTTATATCTTAAATTTCTGAAGTTGAGATTGGTATGCACATTTGTCAAAGATATAAAGAAAACCTCAGACATATGAATTATTACAATTTGTATTATTTAATCACTAATTATAAGAAAAACTATATTCTTCTTAGTAATTCCTACTAGTTTTTTGAAACTAATATAAATAGTTATGTTACATTTTTAGCATTTGGATTAATTTTACTTTAAAAGGCTTTTAATTAACACTATCGCATTCTATTTTTATTCAAATATAAAGTCAAACATCTTAGTTTTATCTTTTGAGTTTATTATGCAATCAAAAGGATAAGGTTACTGAAAAAAATATCAAATAAACTAAATTAGCGTGATTTAAAGAAACCTAGACAAATTAAGTGTTTGTTGAAATAAATTTATTTTATCATGAGAAGTATAATTATTCGACAAATAATATTTAATTGGAAAATGAAAATTAATATATAAATGATGTGTACAAAATTGATGATCTAATAATACATGAAAACTTTAAAGTACAGATATTTATTTCAATATAAAATAGAACATAATATAAAGGAGAACGCACTTGCTCAATCCATGTAATAAATAAAATAATCCAAATTGTAGTTATTTAGTAAGTTAAATATTAATATTCAAAACTGAAAAAGTAGGGTTTTGATTATTACAGACATAGAAAAAGAAAGTTTCTTTTGTAAAATTACATTTTAAAATTATATCCCTTAAATTTGAGTAAAACTCAAAAACTAAAATTGAATAAAAGGTAAGAAAAGTACTATCGTACTCAAGAAAATATTTTCAGAAAAACATATTCTTCAAGTATCGAAGATGAATTCAGACAGTTTTCAAAAATTCAACTTTGCCAATTTTTCTGACTTCATATAATTATTCACGTTGTATATGTTGAATGAAGTTCTATCGAGTTCCTCACAACTGAGGAATTCGACTTAAAGAAAAGATAATATTTCTTATAACATTGATTTCCAGAGATCTCTCATTACTCTACGTACCATAATTTAAGGGAAAAAAAGAGAAGTAGTGTACCTTTTCATTATTTTCAGAAGTATATAAAATAAATTTAAAAATGAAGTAATCCAACTTAATTTATTCATTAAATTTTAAAGTTGAGATTTTCTTCCCGAGGAATTATTCCCTGAATTTTCTAGGAAATAATCTTATGTATAAGTTAGGTTGTCCATAAAAGTAAATTATGTGAATAGGTATAAAGTATTCTTGACATTCTTTTTCATTTTAAAGAAAAAAATAATTATGAAAACATACAGAAACTATTTTTTCAACTCATTGTTAGGATCTAAATTTGTCATTCAAATGCTTGAAATCTTATAGAGATAATTTACAAGTCACAACAATGAAGGTATATATAAACTATATTTATATAGAATATATATCTATTCATATTTAAAAGTCACATAAAATAAGCACACACACACACACACAATACACACACACACACACACACACACACACACACACACACACACACACACACACACACACACACACACACACATATATATATATATATATATATACATCCAGAAAAAGGAAATCATTCTGCGTGCCTTTTTCATCGTTAATCGTGCCCTTACAGAAGAAAGATCGAGCTTTACAGATAAAATTGATTCATCAGAACTGCAGCAATAGTTTATCTGTACTGCGTGAATATCATCGTTTAAAATAAGATTGAGAAACGGACCCCCATATGTCTAAAAGTGATTTGAAGAACATTATTATGAAGTCGCTACTGCTGTGGTTGAAAGAGCCTCCAGTTTGAGTTTTTCATCAGCAAGTGCTCAATCGGTGCAACGAGAGTTGGTGATTGCATCGTCAACAGTACGAATTCTATTTTATTCTCTGATCTATTTTAAGTTGGTAATCATATAAGATTCTCGTAGTGCAAATTCTGCAACCTGAAGAGCACCGAATACGCTTTGATTTGCTTGCAGATTTTTGGAGAGGTTGATGACGTGTGGCCTTAAAAAAAATCTTACTGACAGCTGAGACACACTTTTCTGTAGATGGAACTGTGACTAATCAAAATTGCCGCATCTGGGGTAATTCACCTCTTAAAGTCCTGCTCCAACAACCACTACATTGTGATTACGTGACTATATGATGTGGATTTACTGCTGATTTTATCCTTGGACCGTTTTTTTTAAACTCTTTCTCCTCAAGATCCTAAACCATGCTCTGTCACAAGTACATGGTACAGTGAACTATGAAACTGGAGAATAGAGAGAGCTGCGTGATATATGAGAGGTTCTCTAGGGACTGTCTATACTTCTAACTGACCTCCTCAAGTGATGACTCAGGTATTTTGAAATCGAATAGCGAATATTATTCTCTAATCTTATGTGTTATGCATCTTTGTAATAAATTGACTTAATGGTGTCAAGCAAGTCTCATGGATTATTTTCAACCGAATGAATTGACAAGTTAGTGAACCAATGACAGGTAAGCGAAATTTTCATTATTCTAAATTGCAAATATCTTATGTTAGTTTACACATGAACTCTTTCGATAGCAAGTTAGTCCTGCTTTACAGGAATGGTAATTTTTGCAGACCACTGTCTTCCTGCAAGATGGAACAACTCCTCATATAGGGTGTCAATTCAAAGAACTGTTTCAAGCTAACTTTGGCGAGAATCGTGTAATATTCAGGGTTTTCCTGATGCTTGTCCTCCATGTTCCTCTGAATGAAATCCGTGAGATTTTTGATAATGGAAATTATTAAAAGACCGTAATTATGGAGGAGGAATTAAGGACTTTATCTGAGGGTATAGCCACCATTATACGTTATGTGGCTAGAATCAATAGAAAGTTTCTTCGCACTACCATTGAACTCGCAAAAAATGCACTTTTAACATGTAATTAATGTCAATGGAGTACACGTTGAGCACATTTTGTAATTGAATACATTTTGAATGGATCTGACAGATTACTTGTCCATTTTTAGGCGCCATAGTTCCTCCTGGTTGTCAAAATCTGTACTAGTTTTATTGCAGAATTTGTTTCCTCACGGTCCATATAGCGAATATACCAAATTTCATCAAAAATCAATAACAAGATGGTTCTAGAAGGAACTGAATAATGTCACTTTCAAATACATGAATATATATATATATATATATTTATAAAATTTGAATTTTAAATGTAAATAACCACTAAAATATTTTAAATCTTTGCTGATAAGGTAATAAATCTCAATAATTATAAAACAACCTGTTCAAGTAAAAATCAGTATGTAATTATTGAGTAAATAACATGCACAATAAACAGTATGAATATACAAATAAAACACTGTAAACAAAGAAAATTGAATAAAAATGAAAATACAAATTTAATTAAGATTAATTAAGAATGTAATACGTTGTAAATAATGTGATATATTATTGAAGAATGAATATATAAAATTATAATTAATGCTGTAATATATAATGAATAATGCTATAATAGACTTTTGTCTTTTAGTCTAGATTTTTTCTTAATTATTGGTGAAACTATCCCCATGAACTATATATATTATAAAAAAGGTTATAAAATCGTAAGTACTTTTGAACAGATACGAAAAATGAAACAATTTATTAAATAATCAATTTAGAAAACAATCAAGCAAATTACGAGAAATTCTAAATATTAAAACATAATTTAACTGAATAAAAAGCAAAAATATTATTAATAGCACAAAATATGCACTGATATAAAATAAATTCACATGATCATAGAAACACTCCAAGGCATTTAGCAAAGAACGCGGGCAAATTACACGCTTTAAGTATGAATTGAACAGGCAAACATAGCAAAGTTATCTCTAAACAGTACCAGAGCTAAGTGTAACCTGAATAAAACTACAAACATTGCGAAAAAACCGAACTCCTCAAAGAAACAGAAGAAAAAAATAATAATTAAAAGTAAAAATAAAATTTTAAAAACAAATTTAAAAATAAAGGTTAATAAATTAATCAAAAGTAATTTAATAAAAATATTAAATAAATAAAAATTATAAATACAGTAAATAATTAAATGAATAAAAAATAATGATTTTAAAGAATTAAACATAACTTTAATTTAAAAATTCACTGGTTTTACAATTTTGATATTTAGAATTTACTTGGAAAAATTATAAATTTAATCAGCCTTGACTCATGTAATGTAAAAAGATTTAAATTATTTCGAAGATTTAAAGATATAATAACTAATTTAAAATTTCTAAGTAAACAGTTATGTACTATATTTCTATTTATATTATGTTGAAATTATTATTCAAACAAAGGAGCCATATTAATAGGGAAGCTTTTATTTTTTTTTATCAAATATATTACTAATAATTCTATCATTAACTGGTTTAAATTAATAACCGATAACTTGTTTCATAGGAATTCATATTAATTTTGATTAGATTGATATGAGAAAGATTCATTGATCATTTTGGTTTAATTAAGAGATGAAAGTATTTAAAAAAAACAAAATGGCCATCAGTACATCTAAATAAAATGAATTTATTCATGTCAATCAAATTATGTTTAAATAAATGTAAGTATATATTAACAAAACCATTAAAAAAACACCAACCTGGGTATACATTTAATTCCTTCCTACTTTTTATCATTGTAACTTAAATAATTTTCTTCTTGAGGAAGATGGATAAGAAATATAAATTTTTCATAAGATAAAGGACCCTTGATTTTTAATTCCCTAAAGGTGAGAATAATAACATTAATTAAATATTTTAAGTCTCTATAGAATTAATCTAATCTTCTAAGTCAAAACTTTAAATAGGATAAATATTTCATAATATTAACAATTTTATAACTATTTTTAGTAAAAATATTCATATTAAAACTATCTAGTATTTTGAAAAACTATTCGAAAAATTTTACCAGCTTTAGTAATGTAAGTATTTGAAACAATACTTATAGTTATAATTTGATAGATCTTTTATGTAATTTACACCTTATAGTGATGAGATGCAATTTACAACATTCATAATATAATCTACTTTTTTTATTAGAGTAGCTCAATTAGACCTTAGAAAATTATAGAAAAATAAGACATTTTAGGCAGATTTGTTTTTAGACATGATCTAAATTTATTTCTATACACTTTTCCAAATGTTTCAACAACGATTTAAGGTAATCTAAAAAGTAAGATAATTCAGAAGGTCCTGAAAATAGGCATTTGTTTGGGCGATGACCTCTTCATTCGACTTGAAACTTTATCAGTCTAGCCATTTTCATAAATTTGGAATTAAAAAAACAGTCACTGAGGGCCAAATCCAGTGAATATGGAGAATATTATAGTAATTTAGACATTCATTCTATGAGTTTGGCCATCAAAACTACCCCAGGTGTTCATCTGTGCATTGTCTTGATGGAAGAGGGTAATTTTCCGTCTCAAATGAGGAAGATTTCTTTGCTCAATCAGTGCAATAACGAAAAATAATACTCTCCAGTTATAGTTTTTCTTTTTTTCCAAGTTTTATGTGTAGATGATCCTACGTGCATCCCAGAAAACAATGGCCATCACCTTGCAGACCAATTTTTCGTCTTTTTCTTCTTCGGCTTAAACAATCCATTGTTTGGACTATTTCTTTTCTCAGGATATACACGTTTTTTCCACAGTCATGTATCTCCATCGAAACTTGTCAGGACTGCGACGTAAAAAGCATCAAAATAACCTCAGAGACGACCACACGATTGCGTTTACTTACGGCTCCCATCTTGCCTACATTTATTCCGCATCCTTTTTACCGTTCATAACAGAAAACATTTTACATTGTGATGTGCCAGTAGCCTCAACTATTTCGTGTACTTTGATTCGTCGATGACTGAAAACCCATATCGTGGATTTTGTCAGTCATTCCGGGAGTTGTCACTTCCACTGGTAGTCCCAAATGACGTCCATATTTTGTTGAAGTACGGCCACGTTTACTCTCTTTTACCCAATAGTAAACAATTGCAAACACATGAGATGTGCCACGAAATTCGTCCAACACATATTGATTTCTTTCGGTGTTAAGTCTTTTAAATATAAGTGTTTAATCACAGCTCGACAGTACAATTTTACCATTTTTCTAACTAACCATAAGTTTCCTCCTCAATTGATAATACAAAGCAAACAATGGCTTGGAAATAATGAGACTTAGACATCTGTCTAAAACCATTTTCGATGCTACGAGTGCAATCTCCTGAATTTCCTAAGGACTTTTCGAACGAACCTCGTTTAAGGCTGTAAATCTATTTGTGGTTTCTCTATCACTATTAGTGTCATTTATTAAAACATTATTATTAACCAGAATTTTGTAAATAATGGCATAGCTACCTAAGAACTTATCAATATAACAATATAATTGAATTTAAAATTTATATTTTCTTAAAAAATTCAATATGTAAATTATCCAATTTATTTACAAAATAATAAATGTTTTCATTATTTTTTCCCTTAAAATAATTATTATTTTTAGAAATAAGAATACTGAAAGTCTTATTTCTAACCTTCTTAATTCTTTACCTTCATTCGTAATTTCTCTTAAATTTTTTATCCATAACAATATACAGATTACTTGTTGGTTGAGTTATCATTTATTCTTATCTATTACTTATTTTTTATAATCCTTATAATTACAAACGCTATTTATCTCTAAATCTTTACAGTTATAATACTTATGTACCAAATATCCCATATTTTTATTAAATATAAAAATTATTATTATTAATATTAGTAAAATTAATTAATGTTTCATGCTTTATAAATACTTTTAAATTTTATATTATTAGATGATTATTCATAAATCTAATACTATAACATTTTTATTACCATTATCACAATTGTCAAATTTATATTTATGTGCTTAATAATTACAAATATCAATAACAATATGCGGATGAGAATTATCTATTCCATTTACTTCAGTAACAAAATCCCTTAGAAGTTTATTTTCTCTATTCTTCTTTTCATACTAAAATGGGAGCATTTAACACTCTCAGTATTGATGTCCTTTTCAAATTTATTATTTAAGGTACAATTTTTTTTTAAAATAACATCAATGACCATTCAGCTTTTCTCAACATTTTCCTTAATTTTTTTATTTATTATTTTGATTGGAAACATTGAGCATATTGTAAGTATTATTCCCAATAAAATAACCTTTGTTGTCGTTTTGTTTAAAAGATTAAAAATTATATTTTTATTAAGAAACAAAACATTAAACCCGTATAAGTATATAGTATTGTTAGCCGTAATGATATGATTTTCAAACTATAACTATTTTATTGTTGGGGACAATCCAACAATAAACATTACATTTTCAAATTCATGCATTAAAACTATCCAATTCCAATTTTGATGCAAGTTTTTTCATGTCGCCTAAGTTTTTAATATCATGCCTATGTTCATTAATACGTATATTAATATTATTAATAGTTTGACCAATATATTTACAATCACATATTTTATATTTAATTAAGTAAGTACAAATATGAATTTTACAAAAAGTAAATTTCGAATTTATATTAATTTGCTCATTATTAATCATTTTACATGATTTCCCCCTCTTAATAATACAAATATTGTAGATTAATTTAACATTTTAAAATTATAACTATAAACTTAATTTTATGTAGTATTATTATTATTATCACTAAAATTATTGTGTAGGCAAATAATATTAAAATCAGTCTTACATTTATGTTTACTATTCCGAAGTATCTTTGTTTTATAATCCCCATAAGCACTTTCTTATTGATTAATTCGTCATTAGCTGGCAAGTGATTTAAATCATTGTTGCAAATAATTTCAATTTTTACTTTTATAAATAACATCGCTAATATTGGCTCCAAATTCTTTCTTTATTCATTACTGCAATATATTATTTTCATATTCATATTGCAACTAACTAACCTCTTACTCAATATATTATTTTAATGTTTTTAAATCCACGTATACCAACTATCATTTTTTTTTATCAAATCCGCTGATCATCTTGATATAAATTAATTTATATCTAAAAATTACAGATTTAATTAAAAATATAACATTTACTTAATCAAGCAATCAACTAACAAAATAAACTAATTTAGAAAACAAAAGTGCGATATAATAATTAATTCTGTAAGAAAACTCTCTAATACAAGCAGATAAAACAGCAAATTTCTAATTTTAAATAAACAAAAAAATTACGCATTTAATTTCACAACTCTAAAGAAACAATATTTTTTAAAATTGAAAATAATATCAAAAGCACCTCCACCACAAATACAAGGTTCTAAAATAATATCAATTATCTACATCAACATATTCATTAATAATAATGAGCACCTATAATAATTATTACTGTCTATCTTATACATACCATTATAAAGTAATACAAAGAATAAATTAATAAAAATAATAACTTAATTGCCCCAAACACTAAATTTAAATTCCAAAATAAAATATTCAATAAAAATAAAATAATCATTTGTACAGTACATAAGGAAGTATAAACTAAATAAAATTAATAACTTAATTGCTCCAAACACTAAATTTAAATTCCAAAATAAAATATTATTCATTAAAAGCAAAATAATAATTTATACAGTATACAAGAAATTATTCGATCAAATTTAGAAAATGAACGCATCATATAACTATAATAAACATTATAAAATTAATGCTCACAATGTTGCAATGCAAGGAATGTAATGATTAAAATGCTTACATAGTTTATAAATTAAAAAGTAAAAGTATATATATACATGTTTCTTCGCATAAAAATCAAAGCCTACAATAAGATAGATGTAAAATTATTAAGAAATTAAATTACATCTTCTCTTCAGCAGCATGACAATAATTTTGTGAAAATGACATCTACGTTGAAGTAAATTATAATAAAAAGAGTAGAAATTCTGAATATGCGACATGAATTACAGTAATGCTTATTTTCCTGCAATTTTTGTTAATTATCATGTTTCATTGTGCGTTTTAATATAATGCGATATATTTTTTGTAATAGGGAAAATAGGTCTTTTTTTTTCATAAATCCACATTTATATAAAATATTAGAAATCCTCAAAATGTTTTACTAATTAATGAATGATTAGTTTCTTCTCTGAGACAAAATCATGTTATAAAATTTTTATTTACCAAACAGTTTACCTTATAAACATTGTTGATAAAATATTTCCTATGACATGAACATGTACTGGATAAGGACTGTCGTATCAAAAGAGCAGATATAACTACCCTTTACTTTATTTATTACGATCAATCATGTATTGTTGCTATGTTAAATGTTTGTCTTTATAGTACATTAATTCTCTTAATTATGAGCTAAAAAAGAAAATACATATTTTATGAAAATGTATTTTAAGGAAAATCTGGACAATAACACTCATGATTTGGAAGTTGATTCAATTACAGACTATATTTGACAAAAATAAATAAACATTTTCCTTGTTCAGTAATTAATACATTTCAAGCTAAAAACTAAAATATTCAGTGCAATATATTATGTTGAGAATGTAGGAAATTGAAGCTTAATGTATTTGCAAAATTAGTTGATTTGAACATATTTTTCTCAAAAATGTTCTAGGTTTTTTTAATGAAAAATGGTCATGAAGTTGTAGTATCTATAAGAAAATTGAAACAATCATTAACTTTGTCAACGCGTATCCATTTTGTGGAAAAAAAAGCATCAATTCACAGCCTAGAAGCTAAACAGAGTGACTGAAACGCAATATGGTTCCTACTTCTTTTCCCCGATGTTTTACACAATGATATGAAATGAAACATTTATAATATTAACTTTTCGTTCAATCTTCAAGTATTGGACCTTTGTCTTTCATGCCAGATGTTTGTTTTGATCTGAAATACAGGGGACTTAAATCACTAGATTAAAATTAATTGAATATATAATTGACACTTAAAATTGATATTTTTAAATTTGAGTTACTGAATTTAAGATTATGGTAATTAAATTAATTTGTGAAATGCATAACATTTTAATTTTATCATTTACATATAACAATGATTTCAAAAATAAATAAATTATATATATATATATTTACTTTCGAAGCAACCTACTCAAATATATCTTCAGAATTTATAACATTCAAAAAAAGTCGATTTACTTTGAAAATAAGCCTAGAAAAAACTTTCTTTTAGTTAATTTTTCTCGAATAAAACTCATTTTTCCTCTTTTCTTATCTCCTTGTAAACACTCTCACCCTCCATCCCCTGTCATAAGCAAATGGGAATAGCCGTCATTCTCCTAAATCTTAATCCTTCATGTTCATCATGTCGAATAAAAGTTTTTCCCCCCATTTCGCTCGCTGAATTGATGCTTTTCGATGAATTCGGCGATAGCAATTACTTCTCATGGCATTTATCTCTCTCGGGATGAAGCCTTCATCCCTTCTCTTGACAACTTACCGAGTAATTTCGAGGAAGGCGCTTTACAGATAAAATATGTCAGGGATCAAAGGAAAAGGAAAGCTTTGACCGTTTAAAAATGTCGAGTAATGATACCTTAGTTTTATGTAGTTCTCAGTTTGTGGAATGTGATGATGGGGACCACACAGCCAATATAAGAGCTTAAAAATTTGAGTTTAGATATGTTTTTTTCATCAATAAAATGTAGGGGATCTATAGTTAATTTTTTTGGGTGTTATTCTTAAAATTAGTTCGATTATTGCATTTTTTTAAAAATGAAAATACTTAAATATAATAGTTGTAGTGCTTAAGAAAAAAAATGGTGAACAGAATTTTTTGCTGAATTTTCAAAATAAAATTTAAAGTTTTAAAATAAAACAGACGTTTAATTCAAAACTTTAAGAAAGCATAAATTGAAGATATACGAGATAAATATACCTTCCTTCTTGAAACTCATTTACACTTTAAGCATTTTGTTCTTGCGTATCTTTCAAAATATAATAAAGGATGTATTTAAACAAAAACTTATGCAAATGATCAATTATTCTTAAGGTTGATGTTCGTTCGTTAATGATCAAGATGAATGTTTTTAGTAGTTTTTAACTTTATGCACACAATCATAATCATTACGGGTATCTTCTTAAGCTACTCGAAAAATATGAACTATGATTCTTAGATACTTCCTCTACCTTCCTTAAAGAGAGTTCCTTAAAATCTTAAATAAGAAAATAAAGTTCAAAGTAAATTTAATTTTGAAATTTATTCAAAAACACTATTGTAAATTATATATTTGAAAATTCATAATTTGCTGGTAAACTCTCGGTTAAAGAAGACAACTCATTTTTAAAATCCTTTGAATTATTTAATGATATAATCTGACAAGATATTTACGCTATCATTTTTTTAAAATCTGTTCTATACTCTTGAATCAAGTATATTACTATGGATAGTCTTAGAGAAGTTCTTTTGGACGTGTGTTATTGAAAATCTATATTTGTGGTAATTCAGTTTAGGAAACAAAGTTCCTTAAATATTACATATGTATTTTTGCAAACTATGGATATTAGAGTTTCTTTATTAAAATGTATTACTTGTAGCCGACGGCTTACTGCTTCAAGTATAAAATTTATTCAGACATGTAAAGTACTAATACTTAGATACTGTTAATAAATATTTATTCCTTAATTACTCATTTTTTTTTATTTTGGGAATTTAACTCTTCTTTCATATTTAAATCATTTGAACAATGCTTGTTTGAAGAATAAATAACAATTAACGAGATCTTATCATTTCCTTTTCTGTTGAATTTTGTTAACTTTTTGTTTTTGCATATTAAATACCTGGATTGTCCTATATGTAATTAATACTCAACTTACTAATATTTTAAATCATTTTTAGATTAAGTTTCTAATTTATAACCAATTAATACATCTAAATAAATATTTTCTCCAATTAAATTATTTATGTGTTTGCTCATTCATCTATAGTGATATGTGGGCAAGATAAGTTGTAGATTTAATTAGGGAGTAAATGCAAAATAGTTAATTTGTATGAGATAAAAAAAAATCACAAAAATCATAAAGGAATAAAATATTAAATAAATTCAAATACACGTGCTGCGGTTTCTCAACCATTACATCAATTATAGAATGAAAATTTTATTTCATTTTCCAGAGGAAATGTCACTCCCGACCTTAAGGAATTCTCAAAATTTTGAGGTCCGTTAATAAATGATCAATAAAATTTCTAATGAAGATAAATTAATAATTATGAATAACATAACAAAAGAACCTCTACCTTTCCATTTGATAAATTTTTATTAGAAGATATGTATGTGTATAAATGGATAAATTGTGTGAGGCTAACGTAAATTGCAACAATGTATATAAATTGTTTTCCATCAAATACATTAATAAAATTCTATACTATGCGTAAGCTATATACATAATAATTTATATTCTAAGATATATATAAGCCATACATAAGCAAATTCCTGATTAAAAAAATTGAATTAGACAACAAGTTTCCTTGAAAGATTTTAACAAAGAAGTTTCTAGAGTGTGAGGAAATATGTTTCAATTAATTGTTTATTATTCATAGTTATATCGATGGACATTTACTATAAATTGATGATCAGTTAAAGAAACATTTTCATATAAACTTTAATTCTCCCTTTATTTTTAAACGAAGCATATCTGATATTTCGCACTTAAATTTTTAACTTAAATACATAAATCAAGCTCTGCTTGTTTCCAAAGAATTATTTTATGCTTGAAGAACGTTTCTTATGTATTTTCCTAAAGTAAATTTCAAGGGCTTTATTTTTGAAATTAACATATTTCTTTTGATTCAACAAATTATAAAAGGAGGCCAATTAATTTCCCAATGGCCTGGAGTGAGCAGAAAGATCCTGTTAATGATTATTACATTTGCCTTATTAGCATTACAGGATATTCAAATAAAATGAAAAATAAGATCCATTATATTGATGTTTTCTCAGCATTTAAACTTTTGTCTCATTGAAAAGGCTTACATTTTCCTGTCTGTAATTTGAAAACAATTCAACTGGGATCAAATGAAAATGAAAGCAAAAATGTAACATATATTGGAGAATTTATTCCCGAATTACAATCATGTCACCTCACCTGACAGAATAGAAGGAATATAATTAATTATATACTTCATGATTTTGAACTTTCTAATAAGCAGGACTATTAGATTATAGGCTGCAATAATGAAATCTACTAGTTCAAGGTAGAAAGATTTCCTTGGTTAGAATAAGAAATAGGACTGTGTTAGAAAAATTGAGATGATAAATTCGGTGTATTTCTGAAATAATGCAAATAATTTGATGGGATCACTAGGAAAATTAATAGGATCACTGAGGAAAATCCAAATGATTGGCGAATTCTTATAGATTTTTCTAAAGCTAGTTTCAAAGTTTTGCTGCTGCATAATGTTGATAAACTCCAGTCAGTGCCTTTTGCCTATGGTGAAATTTAGAAATTCTTTAGGAAATTCTTAAAAAACAAAGCTTTGCTGATTGAAGGAGTCAAATATGAAGATCAATAAACGATACATTTTATGTGATTTAATAATTGTTGTAGTGCTAAATGGCATACAGAAACGCTAATAAGATATTATTATTTTTGTTTGCAGTCGTAGCATAGACAGATATAAAAATCACTGCAAAATAAAAGGTGGCCTGGAAGAAAATCCTGTGATTGGAAAGAAAAATGTACTAAATATTCTATTAGTTGAATAAAATTCTTTTGCCTCTGTATAAGATTAGGCCTGATGAAGAAATTTATCTAAAATCTTAATAAAGAATGCCAAAGTTTCAGGCATTTATGGGTAATGTTTCTGAAATAGAGTGAAGCAAATATGAAAGAAGGAGTATTTATCGGGACAGAAATCTGGAAAGAGTGGAAAAAACTAATATTTTCATGATAAGATCACAAATGTAGAGTTAACTGCTTGGGCATGATTCAAAATGTTCATGGACTTAAAGGTAATAGAAAAGAAGAAGTTTATGTTGTAATAGTAACCGATTTATTAGACAACTACAAGAACATAAGGAGCAGAAAGTCACAAAAAATTCAGGTTTTGCAGTCACATCTAGATTTCTTCCCAAAAAATTTGGCAGCGGTAATCGATGAACGTAGTGAATGTTTTTTACAAGATATTCTTAACATGAAGAGAATTACATAAGTCCCTGCAATAAAGGTTGATTAATGTTTATCTCTGTTTTTAGAGAGTGGTGAGATATCATACAAAAGAAATGCTTCAACGCCCTTTTTTGCCAAATTGAATTGACATTAGATTTGTATATAATAACATTGTAGGATTTCTGACATTTAAATTCTTTGTATAAAAGTAATTTTTTTATTGTTATCAAGTAAAAAAAATGTTGTAATATGTTTAGAAATATTTGTGATTGATAGATTTGTATCGCCTTTGTATATATATAAAACATTACATGATAGATTAAATCTGATTCTTTGATAGAACCAAGCATGGAAAATTTATTTAATTACATATATTTACTAACCAATTTCGTAGTAAAAATTGAAATTTGATAAGCTGTGTTGTAAACTTGTATAAATATGTTGACTGTTTAAGATGGAATTAAATTTGATTTATATGTAACTCTTAAATTAAGCATTGTTGTCTTATTATTCTAATACATATAACTGAATAGCGTTATTATGTGTCGAGAATAATTTTTTAAAATGATTCAATATTAAAAACATTAAAAATAATTTACCAATTTAAAAGTATCTTTCAGGTTTCTGAAGTTTTGATTTAGAGCTTATAAATTCGCTCACGCTTCTCGTAAAATATAAATGATTATTACCGATATAAAATTAAATTTTGTACTTTTATAATTATTTAAATACATTGCTTAAATATTGTGCAAAAATGACTTTAAAAATTTTAAAATTGTTTGCATTTTTACTCTTATTCAGTTCATACTCATTAATCATAAACTGAAATTCTAAGACAATTTAATTATTACATACGTGATTTCTAATTTGTACAAACTAAATAGCCTGATTGATAAATCAATGATAATTGTATGTGCTTCTTTACAAATTGTTTAGAATTTATATCATAAAAATATTTTAAAATGAAAAGAAATAAAATTTTTAAATATTTATATACACGAATATTTTTTCTTTCGAATTTTAAATCATACTTTCCGTAAAACAGTTTGAAATATTTATGGTTAAAAGTAACAAAATTTCAACAAATATGTATGTATCTGTTTTGAATAATTGTATTTTCGTTAGAATTTCTCTTTGCCTACATTATGAGAGAAAAATATCTTTATACATTTATTTGTCTGCATAAGCCAAAATTCTACACATTTATATTAGTTAAAAATCAAAATGTCTATAATCGTCAAAAATCTGAATGTTATCAAATTATTTATTTATGCAACCCCTCTTCGGCTAATCCATCCGATTATATGTCTCTTTTCATTTGGATATAAGGGGTTATCAGGATAATGTAAGCATAAAATAATTGCAAAAACCCTTTATTAATAAAACATGAGGTCATATTTTACATGATTAATGAACTAAATTAGACTAGGAATGGTATTGTGCGAATCGTTCAGGGTTTTTAATGTTTTATCAAATCCATTTTTGCTTGGATATACCAAAAAAAAAGTCCCGTGGAGAAGCTAGAAGTGCATATTGAACGCAAAGTGCTCTCCAAGATAGACCAGATGTATTAAATAACATTGAGATCTGAGACTAAAAGGCTCAAACACACGTGTGGATTGGTCTGCATATACTCCAAGCCACAATTGAATAGGTTTAGCTGATTGAATTAAAACATCCATGAAAAGTCATCTCCTAAAGGAAATAGTGTTTACTACTTTTGTTAAACCTGACAAATTTGCATATTCACACAACGTTTCTCAGTTTTTCAGCCTTCTAGTGAGACAGAAGGGCGTGCAGAAAAACATGGAATAGATATTCAAATCTCGACAGGGCCATCGCTTTGTTTCACTACTTCAAGAAGGCAATCCGTATGGGACTTCGGTAAAGGCGTTCTCCAGACAAAAATATTATTTTAGGCTAAAACTTTTATTTAAAATCTCACATGCTTCTTTTAAATTTAATATCTTCTTCTTGAGCTAATAAATATTTGTCTTTCAACACTAACGTATACATTATGTAGGAAACTACGAAAGGGGCGTAATTACTTAATTTGTGTTCAGCTGCGTCTGAGAGAGTTTCATTGTCACGTACGTTCGATATTTTTATTTAAAAATTTTGAAGGTATTATTTTTACTAATTTTGTAAAACTTTTTTCGTGTTTGTATCCCATTTTTATTTTATTTTTCTCCGAAATTAGATGGAAACAAAACGTAATTTACATCTACTTTCCTTGTAAGAGTTAAAATTTAATTATTGCTCAGCTCAAGCTTCAAGAAACATTAATCACACATTTGGAGATGTATCCACTAATGAAAAAAATACTCAATATTGGTTCCAAAAATTTCATTCTGGCAATTTGAATATAGTCAACGTGTCTCGAGGCCCAGATTGATAACATGGAACTAAGGATGACTGTGGAATCCGGTCCATACTCAAATATTCGTGAACTTAGGTCTAAACTAGGAACTAGCCACACGGCTGTGTTAAAACACCTGCGTGTAATAAATAAAGTAAAAAAAAAACTTTGGACTCGTATTTGCAGCACGAACTGACGCAACTGTCGATGATCAACCACAAGAGCAAGTGCGGGTTTTTGTTTCTTCGTAATAAGCAATTGCTTTTCTACACCAAATCCTCACTTGTAATTAAGGGCGGATTATGTATGATAATCAAAAAAAATCGAGCAAATAGATAGAAATGAAGAACACACCACCAGGACACACACCTAAAAAGCAAAGTTTCATCAAAAAAAAGGACGTTATTCCCACATGGTGGAATGCCAAAGAAGTGATCCATTATTCCTTCCTACAATCAGGCGAAACCATATCAGGGGAGTCCTATTGCCGTGATATTGATGTCATGCATGAGAAACTTATGAAAAAAACTACCAGAATTGTTCAATCGGAATGACGCAATATTACTGCATGATAACACATGACCACATAAAACTTCATCCACTGTTGACAAATTAACTTTTCTACAATATGAAATTTTACCACATCCTCCATATTCACCAAATATTTCTCCGACTGATAATTTACCTTTTTCGTAATTATGAATTATTTTTAAGAGAAAAAATACAATAACCAAAATGATATTATAAAAGATTTTGAATTGTTTATTAACTCTAAGAAATATTTTTTTTTCTTCAAAAAGGCATAACATGACTTGCCCAATCGTTAGCAGAAAGTAGTTGATGCAAATTAAAGTTATTTCGATTGAATGTAATAAATAATGTGAAACATTGTACTTTTTGTGTTTTATTTTTATTCAACTCCTGTTTCATAGTTTCCAACCTAATAGAATATGGAAAGAGTTTTAGATAAAACAGAGAAATGTCTAGCATTTTTTTGTCATGAAGATTACTCATCTTAGACTGTAAGACTGGAATTATAGTGGTGCTATTCAATAGAAAATAAGCAGTTTTCCCTTTTCTCTAAGAAAAATATTTTTTAAGGAACTCGTCTCTTTCTTTTCTCTCTCAAGTTTGTTTACATAAAAAAATTTCCTTAAACTTTAAGATATCTTAAGGAAAACTTATTTAGAAAAATTCATATATATTTGAGTTCGGTGTCATTCCTTTGTACAAAAAATATTGATGTGAAAAATGTTCGTAATCTTTGTGATTAGTGTGACATACATTACAAACCTTTAATCAAGAGCTTCATACTTCGTACTTTTGCTATTGATAAGAAAGAAAAAAAAGAAGAAAACCAACGATTTAAACAAAAAATTAAATATCGAATGGCTGACTTAACTCTAAAGTATATAAACAAATAAGGTTAAAACATAAAATGTTCTACGACTTAATCATTCTTTAATTCAGTGCATTTTACTTACAAATGACCACATAGATAATTAGGTTAATGAATGAATTGAAATAATTTTTTGCTAAGATTCCAAGCACATAAAGCTTCTGTTTTTCTGAATTTCGCGAATGAATGTGAATGTAAAATAAATTTTATAAAAGATTCATTGTTGTACAATCAACTCTTTTTGTTTCAGGAAATGTGAAAACAATTTTGCTTGATTAATCTGGAAAGAAATGGATTTATATTAATCGAGCAAAAAGGAAAGAAGGATATTTGATTTAAGAAAATTATTATTTAAAATATTTATTAGCTGGAATACAGATTAGAAACACACCTACACCTACCACACACACACGCATAAGATTAATGATCAAATAAATTAAAAAGTCCAGTTTCATATTAATCAGTAAGTTTTCGAGTTGTGATTAATGAGCAAGTTTATTTTTATCATGACATGTTAAAATTACGCTTGATGTTAGGTTATTTACAACAGTTTTCAAAATAAAAAAAAACCCCTTCTTTTAATATTTGTATTAAAAGTACATGTATTATCATATGTTATAATGTAGGTAATTCTCATTCATTTTGTATGATCTTTAAAAGCAATTGATATGTGGAAATGAAATATATTTGAATACATTTCATCCTAAGATTATGTGTTGAATGAAATGTTATGAAAATTTAACGATTTTGGAAAGTAAATATATTTAGATAATTAATACCAACGCATAAAATCTTTATCTAGATCATTTGATTCACAATAGAATATCAGCCTTAAAAGGAATTTCGAATAAGTTCTTAACATTTTGTTAGACAGTTAATGGTAGCAAATTATTACTTCACTTATTTCGAATATATGAAAAACAATCCATAATTTCTCAAAAAAATTTGTGTTTCAATAAAATATGAAAGAAAAAAAAATCATACCGTGAAGAGTGAAAATTATGATGGAATAATACCTGGTTTTGAATTCATGCTTTGACTGAATAAATGACAAGTCAAAGTTTTTAGAACTTTTTCCAGTTAACTCGGGGGAGTTGCAACATTGAAAAAAAGAGAAAAGAAACACAATGATCGTTTGTTTCAAAACTTTTTCCACGCGGTAATTATGTTTGTGTGGTGAGACTGGCGTCTGACTTTCAGGAGACATTATGTCAGACAGTTGCTTTTGTATGCTCGGTGGCGTCTGACCATCGGGACTTCTCTGCTCCTGAAGTTCAAACAGCGTAACTTAATTCTACTGAAATTCGAACAGTTTTCGAAGGAAAAATGCTTTACTGCGCTAACTTCACGCAGAGTTTTACTATCTCCATAATATTAAAAAACCAAATTAAAGGAATATTCTTAAAAAAAAAATGACTGCCATCATTTTTTTGCGTGTGCATTTATTGCACAGTCAGCCACCAAAGGGATAATTTTTTTAGTAGATGAAAAAATGATCACCCTATCACTTTAAAAATAAAGGGTTTCTGATTATATTTTCTTAACGAATAAGAGAAATAATAAAAGAGTGAATTAATAATTGAGTGGATTGATGAATGAGTGAGTGAATGAATGAATAAGTGAATGAATGGCTAATGGAATGAGTAAACAAGTAAATAAATAAATAATGAATTACTGAAGGAATGATTGAGAGAGTGCATAATTGAAAGAATGAGAGAATGAATGGAGGAATAAGTGAAAGAATGAATGAATCATTCAACCAATCAATCAATCGCTCAAATTTCCACTCCGTTATTATATTATCGCTTGCTTTAATCTTAATAAACTGAATAATTTAATAATTATTAAAAGAGCTTTATATAACTTTTAATTTTCGGTCGTTAAATTTGTTCTTTTCAAAACTCTGCATGGAACATTTATTATTAGTTTATCATTATTTTAATGAAAACATTTTTTAAAAAGTTTGAATTAGTGTTTTACTGATTTTATGTGAATTTTTAAAATTTTGATTAGTGTGGAGTAACATAAAAAAACGTTTCAAAACAATGAACATTATTGTATATTTTAACCCATAATTCTTTAAAATAATTTTTCGACAAAATTTCTCCTTGAAATACTAATAAAAATACGATAAAATGCACGAAAAAAAATTTTGACTATTCGTCCTGTCAATTTTTAAAACTGTTTCTCAAATTTCGTCACTTTCAACATTATGGAGACAGCTAAAATAATTTGTGGAGCCTCTTAACCTTTTGAAGTACCCTTTTTGAGGAACTTAGTACAAAACTTATTAATATAGTTAAAGCTCTATATCAATAACTTATGCGTCACTAAATTAAAAATATCCTAATGTGTAGTAAATTATAATCAATAAATTTCAAATATTATAGTATGTGTAAGAAATATGTTTCCGTATGTTAATATATACTAATTAAACACACATACATTAGATTATTTTACGTTATAAGTAGCATATTTTGAAAATTAAAAAAATAAAAAATTCCCAACTTAAAATGCCTTGAATACTGTATAAACTAAAATTATCTACTTATATTAAATATGGTTAAAAAAAATTATATTATAGAAATTCTCCCAAAACTTATGTTTTAGGAGGAAACGAAAATGAACATTCGAAACTAAAGGAAAAAGAAGAAATACACTTATTGCCATAAAAATTTGTATATCAAGAAAATAGAGTGGGATTGTTATAAAACTAGGCATGAAGGTACATGTCACGCAGATATGTAAATGACTAGAAATGTAGTGTGATTGCGCATTCCGTAATGCCACCAGAGGGCGTTGAAATTCTTTCTCTTTAGATTATAAAACAGATAAATAGAGCTTGTTTACGTGTATTTAGTCTGTTGAAGGGGGATAATTTTTAACTAGAAATGTCATTACGCTGCCATCGGAGACAATATGAGCAGCTGTCAGAGTTCGAGAGGGGAAGAATCATAGGGATGATTTAAGCCGGGTGGTCAGCTTGGCGTGTATCTCTCCACCTAGCCCGTTCTGACTTTACTGTAAGGAAGTGTTGGTACCATAGTAGAAGAGACAGTTTTGTTACACACACACACAGCGACCAGACTCAGGATGCACTTGACAGACCAATAGTCGAGAAGTCCGTCATATCGCACGACACGCACGCTGAGCGCCAACTGTTTTATTGTCCACCATCCATACACATAAGCCATTTTTAATACGAGACTGTGTGTTAGTTTGTACCATCACAAGCCTCCTGGCTGAAGGACATTTACTATCACTGTGCCCATTACGTGTTCTGCCTTTGATCCTCACTCACCGTTGCCTCCGCTTGAAGTGGTATAGCGATCGAAGGGATTGGATGCAACCTATTGGAACCAGGTCGTCTATAGAGACGAGTCCAATTTAATTTGTGTAGTGATGGCAATCGTGTGGAGACCTTGTAGTGAACGTTTTCACCTTTGGTGTAAAGCTACACATCATTCCCACAGCTGGTGTGATGGTATGGGGTGCCATCGCATGCGACGTAAAGTCACTCCTAATATTGATCCTGGCCACCGTGGCAGACCAGAGGTATGTGTTCGTGATATTCTTCAGCCACATGTATTGACCCTCATGGCAGGGCTTCTAACAGGTCAATTGAAAAGTCCCCTGCCGGACGCATAGATGACGCTACTAGAATTAAATCCATATGTTTCTTAGTTAGCCCTAACCCTCAAAAGATGCGTGTATAAATTTGACAGCTGTCAGATCATTAGTTTGTGAAATATCGCATTTTGAGTGAAGCAACTTTTGTTTTTGTGAAAAAAATGGATAAAAAGGAATTTCGCGTGTTGATAAGATATTGCTTTTTGAAGGGAAAAAATACAGTTGAAGCAAACACTTGGCTTGATGCCGAGTTTCCGGACACTACCCCAGGAAAATCAAGCATCAAGGATTGGTATGCTAAGTTTAGACGTGGTGAAATGAACACCGAAGACGGTGAACGCAGTGGACGCCCAAAAGAGGTTGTTACCGACGAAAACATTAAAAAAAATCCACAAAATGATTTTGAATGACCCTAAATTGAAATTGAATGAAATAGCAGACACTCTAAAGATATCAACTGAACGTGCACATCATATCATTCACGAATATTTGGGTATGAGAAAGCTCTGTGCAAAGTGGGTGCCGCGCGAGCTCACTTTTGACCCAAAATAACGATGAGTTTATGATTCGGAGCAGTGTTTGAAGATGATCAAGCGTAATAAACCCGAGTTTTTGCATGGATATGTGACAATGGATGAAACAGGGCTCCATCATTTCACTCCGAAGTCCAATCGACAGTCATCCGAGTGGGCTGCACACGATGAACCCGCTCCAAAGCGTGGGAAAACGCAACAGTCGGCTGGCAAGGTTATGGCGTCTGTATTTTGGGATGCGCATGGAATAATTTTCATTGACTACCTTGAAAAAGGAAGGACCAACAACAAAGATGGACCATATTCAATTTAAATCACTATGTCTTTACAATTTGGTTTAAATAATTATTTTGAAATAAATATTAGTGCATATTGTTATGCCTTGATGTAATTACACAATATGTAGCTAATGAAAGTAAGAAGAAAAAAAAGAGTCAACATATTTGCTTTTTTTTAATTTTTAACGCCAATTTTGAAAACTTTATAAATTTCAGAATTATAGTTTGAGTTATTTTTAACTCCAGTTCAGAAAATAAAAAAGAAACATTATTATGGAGTACAAAAAAAAACAAAAAAAAAAAAAAAAAAAACCAGGTAGGCTTATAAGACATCACTCATCCAAACATATTGCATTCATTAAATATAAAGTCAGAATAAATAAGCACGCAGTTAAAAAAAATCATTTTTTGTGACGCAACATTCAAAGCTAGAAGAGCAAATATTGATGGTTGATGCTATTTATGTGTCTCTTCCTTCAAAACACCATCATAGTTTCATATCATGTGATTATTATCAAAATTACATATACAGGTATTACAATATTCTGAAATTTCTTCAAAATTTCCTTCTGATTGTACCAAAACATAGGCTGTTATCAATGTTCTTTTAAATAATTCTTTTCAGATGACTTTGGAAACATTATAAGTTCCTTTTATTGCCGTATCTACTGACAGATCGAACTTTGGAAATGTAATGTTTTTTTCTATTTTAATTCAGTATTTCGATAAACATCTCTACTAGGCATGTCGCTTAAAATAATAGAATTAGTATCATTTGCCAATGATAAACCTGAAACTATATATCGAGTACTAGTAACATCTGCCGAAAGAAAAATGTATAACATTTTGAGGGAGATGATTATAACTACAACTTTGGCGGCATAAAAGGCAAAGGAAAAAGTAACATATTCCAGCCTATAAACAATACACTAAAAATGCTTCATTGATATTGTTTGTCCTCGCATATTATGTATAACTCTGTGCAACATGCCTTAAATGGATTGATCATAGACATTCAGCCATTAAACTTTATTTTTTTGATGACCATTATACGATCCGAATAATTGAAAGAGTTGTGCAATTCTTTAGAAGTAGAATTCAAAAAAACTGCTGTTTCACACAAAAAACATTTTACGTGCATTTCCAACCACTAACACAATGCTGAAAATATGATAAGCTTTTAGATAAGATTTTTTTTTCACAAAAGTAACACGCCCCTGTGTTGATTTCAATTTTTTAAAGAAATCCATTCGAATTTTTATACATTTTCTGAAGTATATTTTTCGCAACAAAATAATAAGCACAGAAAAAGAAATTAACCAATTCTCGAAAATATCAAAAATTCTATATATTAAAGAATTGTATTATTTATAAGCAAAATATTTTGCCGCTGAATTTGAAGCAAATTATAAAAAGTAATGGGGTGTATTCAAGAAGTTTAATTATCAAACAAGAATGCAACATTTTTTCACGCAAAAATTTATATCTGAATAATTGATATGATTTGTTTAAATAATATATGAATTTTAAATAGGATGTTAGTGCAAAAGACATTACTTGGGGGAAGTGGGATAACGAACAATGTTTTGCGTGCTTAATCGAAAGAAGACAAACATAATGACTATTGTTTGATCAGTCATTAAATATAAATAATTTTCTTCCAAATCGAACGCAGTGCTGAATTTTAAGATATTTTAAATGATTTAAAATAAGTTAAATACATTTCGAGCGAAATGAGATCCAGACCTGGTAATTTTTTTTAAGAACTGTTCATTGTTATTTGTAATACCAGTTCATAATGGAGATGCTCAGATGATCTTTAGCAATATAAAATCAATATGGACAGATGAACAAAAGAGGTTGTTACCAGAGTCAAATAAAAAGTAGATTCTTATACAATGCGATTTCAGAAATATGAATTGTAAAAATTTGTATGAATTTTGCTTTAGTCAAAAAATATCTTGCCGAAAGTAATAAGCAAAGTATGATTTTATTTAAATTAAATGATTTAAATGCAGTGGATTAAGTTCCTAAGAAAAGTTTCAAATATTAAGAAAAATATCTAAATATAATTAAATATCTATTAAAATGTAAAAACAATAATGGATAGTTTTCATAATTAACATAATAAGGTAATCTGATATAATAAAAAAGAATTTTTAATAAGTATTTTATTCAAAATGATGTTATTTGGCCAAAATGTTTCAAACAAAAATAGTGTTTTTTATACAAGTGAAAGATTTCATCTATAAAACATTATTATCATGTTAAAAATGAATAATTGTGTGACTTAAGATCTAAAACAGTTTATCAGTTTTTGATCATTTACGGGTTTTTTAATACATCAGGTATTATTATATGAATAAATAAATATTGATTCAAATCTTACATTTTATTCAAGCATTTTCTATATCAATTTTAATTAATTTTTAGAATAATTTACTCAAATTATTTATTGATTTTCGATGCGAAAAGAATGTTTTTTTTTTTTTTCTTTAAGCGTTCCAATAGAAGCAATGCGCGTACTATTGACAACGGACTTCGTAATTTTGAACCTCGATCAAGTGACGAGGACGACACCTGATATGGCACTCCTCTCCTAACTTTCACATCACGCCATTGAGAGGAATTTGTGTCGCGACAGATTTAACGTGCATCAGCCCAGGCTACATGGCGGGTCTTTAGTGGCCAAGACTCGAACCCGCAACTTCGCCGGCCACAAATCCGAAACCATGAACACTAGGCTACCGCGGCAACACGATGCAAAAGAAATTGAATCAATTATTTTATTTCAATTTAATCCTCTTTGAATACTAGATATATTTCAGAACTTTATGTTTGTAAGATATGTAGAGAAGTCTGACCCATGTAAAGTGTAATGAATGCAAACTAGTTTTAAAACATAACAAAGATGTATATTCAACATTTTTCTCTTAAAACACCATTGTTCAGATCTCTAAGCTTTGTTTTACACCACAAAACTTTAATTTACACCACAAAATATAACACTAAATTTTGACGCTCAAAACTGCTAAAATATTTTACTTTAATTTTTTTTAGTGTTTTTAATTACAAGATCTGGAAAAAAAATAACATATAGAGAATGAAAATAAAATGAAATAAAAAATACAAAACTTGTCTTTTAATGTTACTGTGATTGGGAAATGTTTGTCAAATAAAAGGTTACCGTCTTGCTATTTGCAACAATTTAATTCTAAATTATTTTCTGTAACATACGAGTTTAGTTCAGTTTTTATTAACGTCGCACTAGAAACAACACGAGGGCTATTGGCAACAGATCTCGTAATTTTGAACCTTGTTCAAGTGACGAGGACGACACCTGAGCTGGCACCCCCTTTTCCTAACTTCCACATCAAGCCAATGGGAGGACTTTGGGCCCGACAGATTTAACGTGCATCTGTCTCGGCAATACGGTGGGTCTTTAGAGAACAAGGATCGAACCCGCTACTGAGCGAAAACCGACGGCAACGAAACCGAAGCCATGACCATTAGGCTACCGCGGCCACTGTAACATTCGAAGTGTGTGCATAAGGAACCAGTACTATGCCAGTGACATTGAAAAAGAATTTTTTTTTTCAACAGAGTTGACTACATTGCCCACAGGATCAAATTCTTGAAAATATAGCGCTTGCCCATTTGTCTCAGTCTTTTGAAAATTCTTGTTATAAAGTCATGTAGAAATGACTACCTCGATTCCTTATCCCTTCAGATGCAAGTTTAGGAGTTTCGTCTCGTAAAGAGAAACACACTCTTCCAGATTTCGAAATAATTAAAAACTTTTAACAGGGTGACGTCAAGAACCAAACTATTGTGTACAAGTGGTGTCATGAATGTAAAGATTAGAAAGCAAAAATCAAAACTTTGCTTCGTCCTCCATCTTTTGGGACCGTGAAGAGATTCTCTTCATTGAAGTTTGGCCCTGAGGGGGAGGGAAACAATTAATGTTGAATGGTACTGAGAAAAACTTAAAAAGTACAGAGGGCGGTACTGAACAAAAGAAAGGGAATATGGACAAAGAAAGTGTTTGTTGTCTGTCCTCATACAGGCAATGCCGCAAAGTCATTATCTGGCTCACTTGGTTCAGATATCATCAGCTTTCTCTCACACCCTTAATCTAACAACTTCAGATTTTCATCTTTTAACTTTCTAAAATCTTTTATGAGTAAAAAAAGATTTTCAACCATCTATGAGGTCAAGAATACCTTCAAAACTGGGGGGAAAAGGCAATGGGGGACTCTTTTTGACAAAGGTATAAGAAACATATTCCTTAACTCACAAATTGAATAGCAAAGAAAAGCGACTATGCCAAAAATTAGTGTTTGTTGCATTTACATGAAGTTTAAATTTCTAAAAAAATGTTACATTTTCAATGTTTAAGGAATCAAACAGTTTTATTTTCTTGATATCACATGTATATGAATTTTATGACTGTAAAGATTACTGTTTGTTGGATCTAACATTTGCAATGCAAAGTGGCATTATTGCGAATGTGCTAGTTGTATCCAGAATAGTTTATTACATTTTTCGACAATGGTCTTGAACACACCCATTTGTGTGGGTATTTAATTCACTTTATTCATTTCTTCCACCTTGAAATTTCTGAATGGAATGAATTTCGCCATAACTCTTCAAAACCATACGACATGGTACTTTTTGTTGATTGTGTGTGGTTGTTTCTGAAATAAAGATTTTAGCTGTTGGTCTATGGACTCCCTGACTTGGACAATAATAACAATTTCAGTGATGAAACGTTCGGTGCAGAATATGTTTTGAGAAGTTTTGACATCTGTAATGTCAAGTCTTGACCTTGACCTCAAAGTTTATGGTCCAAACAAATATCTTCTATCTATTATCTATATTCTCAAAAGGTGTAGGGAGGATTTAGCTGACCATTTGGTCAAAATATAGGAGGCCTCAAAAATGAAACTGATTAATTACGCAAGGTCACCGCAAAATACGCAACAGTATGATGTTGGTATTTTTTTTTTTTTATTTCGCTTTGCAAAATAAATTGAAATAAATATTTATGAAAGGGTAAAGTTGGAAGACACAAAATTTATTGTACAATTAATTGTGGTTTTGAAAAAATTAAATGAAATCTAAAATAAAGTTAATCCTTTGGATTTATTTATGTGTTTAATTAATTTTTAAAAATCAATTTTAAGATTATATAATCTTCTTGAAATATATGAAGGACAAAAATCAACCTGTACATAAATTTATTATCTTTTAATACGTAAGCGATTCTTAACTCATTTATTTAAATTTATATGAAGATGCATTTTGTGGCAAAACATAATCAAGAGTTCATATTAGAAAATCAAATGATTTTATATTTCTTAAAATTTTATTAAAGTCAAATATTTAAAGACAAATAAAAAGTTTTTAAATATTCATTGATAAAAATTAAAAGAAGTTTTCATTATTAGCTCTACATGAGTTAAGCACACGTTTTTTTAAAAACTCTAGATGTTAAAAAATAAGAATAATTGTCATATGGTTTTGAAGTTTACGATGCATAATCTTAAAACATTTTATATATAGTTGAGCAAAAATGCTTACATGTTTCTAGCTCAACGTCAATATTTTTACAAATTTGACGTACTCTTGACTTTAAAATGTCAGTTAATTCTTTTTTTATTTTTTGCTTCAACATGTTACATATTTTTCTGCGTTAATACTTTACAGCAATTTTTGATTTTGTCAACCAGAAATTTAATTCCTTTTATAAATTATGCCACAGATTTCCTTGGAAGCTAAAAGAAAAATCAAAAGAAAAATGAAGTTTTCTATTTATATTATTGTTAAAAAATCATTTAGATATTTGTTGTAATGGATATAGATTGTATATAATATTACAAAAATTATCCAGTGTTGATAGGAAATTGAACACTGTTTCTAGTAAAAAAAGTAGACCTACTTCAGGATTTAGAGTTAAAGGGAAGTTCCCTGAAATTCCATCGATAACAATCCAATTGTTTTCAACCAAATCGACATTTTCGCCAATATACGGATACATAAAAAACTCAAAATGTGTTAAGTATAGTGCTTAAAAATTAAAAAAAAAAGAAGAAGAAGACCAGTAATGGACATGGTGATGCATGAAACGAGAGGAAAGAAACAATTTAAAATATTTCAGAAATATAATTGTTGTCGATGAATACAAAAACAAACGATGACAACTTTGATGGATAGCTTATCAGAGCAGATGAATTTATGAAAATAAAAAATAATAAGCACTCACATATTTAAATTAAGAAAAGATAACAAATTTTCAAGTAAATTATACAATAACAAAAAAAAAACTTATTCATTTGCAGATTTAATGATATTCAGAAATTTCGTTCGAAAGAAAAATTTTAACTAATAATAGGAGAAATTTAATATATAGTCATATCAATAATGTATCATGCTGGTTTGCTTTCTTATGCTTATGAAAGACGTTTAATTAAGAAACAATATGAATACTACGAAACAAAAGAAAGTGCATCATAATTGTCTTGAAAAAGTTATAAAAGGACTCTGTTTTCAATCGTGTATCCATTACTCTTAATTGAAATATAAAGTGACTCAAATAATGAAACAGACTATTTTTATATCAGTTTTACTTCAATATGTAGTAATATTTTGTAATATATATTTCTTATAATTAATGTATTTTTAATAAATTAAAATGATTTTTGTTTAAAGTATGATAATTTTTATTTTATATATTAGATATAACTCATTCAAAAATACATAATTTTTCAATAAGTTGATACAGTGACATGAGAACCAAAATGCACAGAACATTTTGTGACATTTTAGAGTTTATTCGTTTTCCGCATTGCACAGGAAGGAATATACGGATCATTTGTGCAAATATAATGAAAGTTGAAATGATTAAACTTCAAGAATACAACTTCAATTATCCTATTAAAATGATTTTTTCCGTTAAATTTTAAATTTTTTCTTAAGAAGTTAATTTTAAAATAAGATTGTGATAACGTTATATATTACTATTTACGCAAGGAATAGAAATTCAAAAAATAGCATCATTGAGAATATGTATTATTTTCTTCAATCCAATTGGCCCATTATTTCAAACTAAATAATATCCATTTCTGCATCATATGCAATATTAGTCATGTCTATCTCGTTTTTCTTTATTGATAAATCAATAATGTTGGTAATCTAGAACTACAGAATAAAAAGTAGATTTATTATCCTAATCGCTTAGCACAGTGCATACTTATAAACCAACATGGAATATAATAGAAGTTGAAAAACTCTTTTCCGAAATCGTCAGTACACCTATTTTTAAGAGGGCTATTTTTAATATAATTCCTAATTTCGATCAGATATTGTTTAGGTTTCAACTCTTTATTAATTTTGTCTTTCAAAAATTAATTATATTAATTATTCATCTTGTAAAATTATTAATTATAAAAGATATTTACTTTTTAGCATTAAGTTACTAATAATTTTAATCATTAAATATAAAGATTTAATTACTCCGTTATCAAAATGCATTAAACTGAATTTTTGTAGCATTTTGCCTTAATAAAATTATTCCAATAGTATTATATATATATATATATATATATATATATATATATATATATATATATATATATATACAAGACTTGGATATTAAATAATAGACTAAAGCTTGCGTGTGTGTGTGCTGTAGGAGAAGTACGTTTGTGCCGAACACCAGCGTCTGACAGCAGTTTTGCATAGACTTCGTTAGTATTAGAGTTAATTTTTGTTTCGCCGGAAAAGTGATAAGTGTCATTATATAGTAAATAATTATTGTAAAGGTTTGCATGAAATTTTGAAAAGCCGCTACTGAAACTTATAATTTATAGAAAAAAGTATATGACAATGAATGTTTATCGTGTGTACGGGTTTTCAGTGGCTTAAGCGTTTTCAAGATGGCTAAATAGATGTTGATGATGATTCACTCCCCTGTCTTTCTTCCAAATTAAAAATGGATGATAATATGAATAAATAAGTAATTTGTTTCAATCTGACCATTGGTTAAGTATTCTTGAAGGAATTGAAAGTAAGACTGTAGGAATTTACAAAAATCTATATGGCAAATTTTACATGAAACTTTTAACGTGAAAAAAGTGTGTGCCAAATTCTTACATTTGAACAATAAAAAGCTAGCAAAACATTTGTCCTGACACATTGAATGCCATTGAAAATGTCCCAAACTTATTGGAAAAGATATTAACGTGTGGTGAATCGTAGGTTTTTACTTACGATTCTGAAACTAAGTGCCAATCGTTGCATTTGAAGAGCCGATCTTCAACAGGAGATCGAATGAGCAAACCAAAATTCAAAGCAATGATGACTTTTCTTTTTCAATATTTATGGGATCGTGTAACTTCAATGGGTTCCTGAAGGTCAAACTAATAATCAATATTACTACCTTCCAGTTCTTATTGAACTCCATGAAAGAATAAGGACCCGCAATGTGGATAGACAAGACATTCCTCATTGTCTGTCCAAAAGTTTCTAGCCAAGTATAGGATCCTATTGTTAAACCTTCCACCTTATTCACCGGATAATGTGCAGAGTCACTTCTATCTGTTTCCTAAGGTGAAATCGACATTAAGAGGTGCAAGATTTGAGTCCGTTGAAGCTGTAGAAAAGAAAGTGGCGCACGCCCTGAAATAGCTTACAGAAGAATCCCAGCTCTGTTTAAAACAGTGGAATATTCACAGGAAGGGTTGTAGAGAAAGATGGGGGGTATATTGAGGGTCATAACAAAATACATATGAAATCAAACTAAAAATTTTACATCGTCAGTCTTGTTATTTAATATCCCCCCCCACATATATATATACATATATATATATATATATATATATATATATATATGTATATATATATGTGGG
>BMAW01109380.1:95512-164146 GCA_019974015.1 Nephila pilipes | reverse complement strand
ATATATATATATATATATATATACAATACTGCAAAACAATACATTACGGCGTTACAATATTGCGAAATCTATATACATAGGTTATTTGGAATGTTGACCTTGGTGATATGGGCTTGGATTTCACTTCTGGTTAATAGCAGGGTTGTAATTGTTAAAAGCACGTGTTGCGACGCGGCTCTTTAATTATAATGACATGATTTAAAGGGTACACTTGTTTTTGATTTGTTTTTTTTTCTTTCAAGCTTGCTTCTTAGAAGTTTGAATGAGAATTTATAAATGTTTATGGGGGGTAGGGCTTTTAGTAGCAGATGATTCTAGCTGTTCGTTTCATTCGGTTTTTATTTGCAGCGACTGTCATGATGAAAAGAAAGTATTTATCTGATACTGAGATTTGCGATCTAATAAGTGAATCTGACAGTGATGTTAGCGAAAATAATCCAAATATGTACATATCCATTAAAGGAAAATAAAAGACGAAGAAAATGTGCCCTTTGCTCAAAATCTTGCGTCAAGCGTCAAAATATGGCAAAATATGTATGTAAGACATGGATAAGGCATTGAAGAATTTTTTTTGTATAAAAATACCATACAGAAAAATAAGATTGTCACACACATATTTTTTATATCTTAATATTTTATGTAATGGTACATTATTAAACCATAGAGTTTATGTAACAAATGTAAATATATTTTGTATTTTCTTAAAAGATATGATTTTTATGTAACAGTTTTATGTAAAAAACATACAATTTTCGATTAAATCCCTTTTTTCTTCCGTATTTATTAAATTTATTACATTTTAAATAATATACGTAGAAACTAGAATATTATAATGTTTAGCCGATTTAGTGGAATTTTTCGTGAACTAGGCTTAATATCTAAAATCGTTTGGACACAGCGTGACACTTCACGGTAAGAAGCCGGGGGCTAAGAGAAGCATTTTTTTTTCTCCCAACAGTAGCGAAAGGGTTAGCGGAGTCTCCAAAGACATACTCTCCGTAGGCCAATCTCCAACAGATTCACTCCAACGAATCCCTGATCTATCTACAAAGTAGACTCCCCAGACAACTGATTCCGTACACAGACCGATTGCTCCTCAGATTCACATCTCCAACTGTACCTCTTGGCGTATTTGTACCTTTCCAACCAGACGTGACGTCACATAGGAAAATTCAGGGAAAATCTTTAACTTCCTTCCTGTTTGATTTTTCGCTTAGGCTCCAGCACCTTCGAGTACTTTCCATTTGTCACCAATATCATGTTCATAACAATATATATATATATATATATCAGATATTAAAATTTATTACATATAATGCATTGCAAAATCTACAAGTTTCTCAATAGATTACCATGGCATTATGTATAATAATGGGAAATATATAATTTTTTATATTTAATTAAACTGCAAAACTTTAAGTCGCAAATAAATTGCGAAATTATTTTATAAATAAAAATTATGGCATGTAAGAAATCAGAACGGAATCAATAAGAAATAAAACATATTACAAAACATAAAAGTATACAAAAAAAATTTAATCAGAAAATAGTATGAAAATACATTATTCAAATTTAATTATAAAAGGATAATTATTTAAAATTTAATAGAAAATAAAGTAAATGAAAAATAAATAGACACGAAAAAGAAATAATGAAAAAAAAAATTAATATTTATCTATGTTACTCTAGAAGTAATAAATGGTTATTCTCCAAACTATTCCCCTCAACAAAATATTGTTAAAGTTTCATTCTTATATATATACACAATATAAATATATATATATATATATATATATATATATATATATATATATACACAGAGAGAGAGAAAGAGAGAGAGACATGCATACATATTAGAACAAATTCAAAATTTCCAAATGATATTAATTGTAGTTGATCATTAAGTGAAATCAGAAAAATTAGAATAACACGTTATATTTTAAATTTATTAAACAGTTATTGTAAGGAGTCAAATAACAAATAAATGTAATGAATTGAAATTTTTCATATTCTTTGAAAAGTTCTTAAAATTTTGTTCCTTGTAAAATAACAATTTAAAATTCAAAACAAATATTGTCTTCTATCACAACTAATAATTTCAGCATTTTATCTTTTAAAAGAAATACTTGAAACTATTTGATACAGTGTACTTGAATTATTTTCTTTTATTAAAATACTATTACTATTAGAAGAAAAATTTAGTAATCTGTAAAGTACAAAATTCTTTGAAATTTTCTCTCTTACTCTAGTATCTTTCAGCTACTAAATTTGAAGAATGTAAAGATTGACATAAGCTTTTATTGAAATACTCAAATAAGCAAAGATTGTCATGGATTATAGGATCAGGAACCACTTCTACTGTAAGAAAAATGTAAGTTTTCAGTCACATTGTTTCATTTTTTTGAAAAAAGAAGTATGTTGGGCAATCAGATATAAATGTGATTCGCTCTGCAAAATAAATAGAGGGGTTGAAGGAATGATTTTCTTAGATTGACAATCGTGAACTTTATAACTACTAATGATTGACGTACATTTCAGAAGACAACTAATATAGTGTTACATCTGTAAGGCCTCTTTTCTTGAATGGATGCTGAAAAAGTTAGATATTATGTATATATATTGGTGAATCGGGGGATAGAGAAAGCCTACATATTATTAATTATTTGTCGTACTGTGTACGATTACCATTTCATCCATACGAAACATCGTGGCCTTCTTTAATGAATGGTAATTCTTTAAATGAATGGTAAAATTAAGACAATAAGGAATAATAAATGGAAAAACAGTTGTGTAAACTATGAAACTATGCATATTATATCACAACTAGCTATGTGCAATTAGTTATGATCGTATGTATCATTTTTAATCAAATAATGTCTAATACTCTTTATGTTACCCATTTAGAATATTACACCAAAGGTCTTTAATATGTTTTAAAAAAAAAAAAAAACAGTTTTTTTTTCAAAATTTAAGAAATGTCGCGATAAGTAAATTCAACATCATCACATTTATTTTTGGCAAATTGCTTTAGATCAAAGGGTTGTAAATATCCGAGTCACATAAAATCAATGCCGAGCTCGTTTATCCGCGTCTTAACTTCCTGTTACTACTTCCTTTTCCTCTACTGCTCTTATCCCCTTTTATTCCCTTTGTCTGTCTCCAGTTCTGACGGTTGCTACAAGAAGACAAGACAGCCCTAAAATAAATAAAAAAAGAATAAGTGACTATCTCTTAGAGAAGAACGCATTGAACTGATAATTGCTCAAGGCGTTCTATTTCTTTCTTTTCACCTGGATCTATTGAGGTTGGACTGATTTTTTTTCTCCCCTAAACCTTATGCTTTGCCCATGTCCATCTTTATTGAAACAATTTTAATAAGTAACTTCATTGCTTAGTATGAAATAAAATTTTATCACGTGCCTTTCGTGAACTAAAAAAAATGAAAGAAGTATGAATGGAACTTTAAAGTAATAAAGTATCTCATAATTAAAATGAACTATGTCCTACTTTTATAGGTTTCAGTACATTCTGAATGAAAATGGTATACTTAATTGGATTGACTGATGTTGATATTTTAAAATAAAACTGGAACAATGATGATTGTACTGGTAAGGCCAATAAAAATCCTCCATTGTTCAACTCGTTTTGTTGCTTTTTTTTTTTTTATCAAACATAAATAAAAGTATTCTGTTTATTAATAATAATTTATATGACAACTTTCAATACCCCTTAGCAGTGTTATAGTTAAGAAATAATTTTACTTTTCTTTTAAAAAATATAAGTTCGTAATTCTTAGAGGAAAAATTAGAGACTTTTTATTTTGTCAATTTTTTTCTGACACTTGTTTATTTTTATGAAATATATTTAAATTGACTTTTGTACGGTTCACTACCATTTGGTATATAATTGTTTCAATTTTGAGCTATATTAAAGCTTTATATCTTATGAAATTAATATGAAAAATGCAGGAATTTCAAATGAAGGTTTGGGGCATGAGATGGTGGTTAAAGCTCATTAAATAAATATAAAATGAGATTATTAATTTGGAAATAATACACACACAGACACGCGTGACAAACGCACACGCACACATGCATACACAAACACATATAAGTATAATATTAAAGAATTGAAATTCATAGTTCTGTTTCTTATGAGAAATATAAACTCCTTGTTACCAAAAATTAAGACAAACTATATTGGTTAAAGGGGAAAAAATATAAATAAATTAAATGTATACCTCAAGGTGATCCTGCTAATAATTGTCTTCCTAGTATATATTTGTATTTTTATGAATACAATTTTTTAGAAAATAATAATTTCAAGCTATTTAGATATTTTGATGAACTTTTAAGTTTCAAATTAATTTGAACCCAGAAGTTTTAACAGATGTACCTTTCTATCCTCCTCTTTTAAATTTTATTGAAAATAATGTAAGCTTTTAGGAAAGAGATTTTTATAATAATCTATAATTTTCTGTCTTCATTATTTGAGCTTTAAGTATTTAAGTATTATTTATTTTGGACAGTTTGTGTTTTTATTTTTAATATAATTTTTTGGGATTTCTTTTCAGAATATTACTATTTATACTTATGCTTAAATCATTTTTAATAAAACATTTTGTAGATATACATACTTAGGCCTATAATCCTAGAATAACTAGTTGTACAGATTAAAAACTACTATAAGATTAAATATACTATTTTTGTATTTATATTTGTTTTCAAAACAAATTTTAGTTTAGTTAAAAAAAACTTTTAAACTCCTCATATTTTCATTTCTCTGATTATTTTATACATTTTTTTTATTTATAATTTCTAAGTTACATGTATATACATGTAACATATATATTTAATTCAGTCTCTTATCTGCACATCTTTTTATTGTTTCTAATTTATTTTTCTTACCATCTTTCCTTGGTTCAGTATTGTTTTTGGTAGATTTGTATTTTGCTCACCTTTTTAGAAGATTCACAATGTTTTACTTTTTCATTAGTGCATATGAAATCAGATGTACAAAAATAAAATATAATTTTTCTTTTCCTTTTTAATTTTTTTCTCTATCCTGTAAAAGTGTTTTTAGTATTCTTTCATTTTCTAACTTTACTTTATATTTATTTATCCCTTTTAATACTTGTTTCTTTGTTATATATATATATAATATTAATAAATTTACATTATAGTTAAAGGTTTTAAGATGTATTATTTACTTGAAATAACCTTTCAAATAACACTGTTTTTGTATTATTTGAATAAATTATATATAACTACAAAATAAAAAAAAATCATTATTTTTAAATTGGTTTCATGCGGAATCCCATGGTTTCACGTGTGATTAATAAAGTATACGGATGTTAGTAAGCTGATAGTAAAAAAATATCTAATATCTCTAATTTTACGTTTAATAGTTTCTAAATGAATTAATGTGTACCTGTCGAATCTTATGTGTAAAAAAAATGAACTGTTAAAAAACTATTCAAAAAGTTCTTTCGGAATTTAGAAGTGAATTTTTAATACAGTTAGTGACAGTTATAAATTCAGCATTATACGATATGGAAACGATATAAATCCACTAAAGTTCTCAAGTATTTTGTAGTTATCCTTCTATGTTGTTGTGCATGAATAAACAAATAAATTTCAAGCTTCGATTTACATGCAATTGTAAAATAATTAATTGGTTTATTTCATTTAGTTATGTATTTCTTTTTTGTTAAGCTTCATATTCATGCATTTTTCTAAGAGAATTAATATGCAATCGTTTTGATTACTGATTTTGAAAGGACGTTTTTTTGTTTAGGTTCCTAATAACAGCTTTGAAAAATAATTGTCAATGTAATCTAAACATAACTAAGAGGCTTTCTAAAAATTGTAAGAGTTTTTAGAGCTTTAAATCAGAATAACATAAACCATAAAAACATTTTTCACTAATATAATAGCATTAATAACAAAATTTAATGGTTTCAAAATCCAACTTAACCTATCAAAAAAAGAAAACATATTATCGAGATTACATTTATAATCTTAAATATATAAAATATCTCCATTGGTAATGACACTAGTGCTGAATTTCATAAATTTGATATATGTACCAATATTTGATACTTTTGTATGAATAATAAGGCCATGTTTTATGAAACAGCTTGAAAGAAATAAAATTATTATTATTATTATTTTTTGCAAATCTTAAAACAATTAGAATATCTTTATATATGAAGAAAAATTACAGATCTTATGAAATATCTTAAGTTCTTTTTCAATTGTGCTACTAAGACGACCACCTAATTAAGTCACAACTGAAGTTCTGTAACCATGTCTGATAGATGGACTTGATAAAGTAATATAATATTAAGGAGTTCGCCAGGCGTTGGAGGTCCTGATAGGTTGAAAGCGGATTTACTTCTTGCTATAATCAGAATTTTTACAGATAGCTTCAATAGTTTGGATTGATATTTGTTTTTTATGTGTTTTGGACTTCCACAATTTTTTTTTAAATTAGCTTAATCAGTTTTATTTAACTTGTTAATATTTTCTTAAAAATAAATTGTTTTATCCTAGTTTGGAGGTCATCTCTGTTTTCAGAACTTACAGTCACATGGACTTAGTTTCAGTTTCTTAACGAATGCTAATATTTCACAAACATTCATTAATGTACATGTATGTGCTTTCTTGAAAGGTTATATCCTCAGAAGAATTTTTAAATGCCTTTGGAATTAAAAGTTTAAAACTTATAACACACGTAAACTTTAGAGGGACTATGCAATACTAACCTGAATGATTTTTTAATGTTATTGGAAAAAAACTTTTAATATAAATTAACTAATTCTAATTATTCCAATTCAACTTTAAATTTAAATAATTGTGAATGATTTAAATTAAAAATTTGAAGCAATTAAATTTTTATGAGAGTTCTAATTGTGAAAATTAAAATTATTAAGTGGTCTGATTCACACATAGTATTTTACGATATCAAAGAAAAGCAATTATTCCATGAGCTTCAATAGGCAATCCAAATAATTTTCTATTTTTCAATATAGCAGGAATTTTCTCTCAAACTGTTTGCGTAGTTCATATTAGTATAAGAGAGAACACAATCAGAGTGCACTATTTGAAATCCCCCAAATGCTTCTAATATCAGTAATCAAAATAGTTTATTTGATTGTTTATGTATACCACACTTTGAAGCATCATGAAGGTTAATGGCGATTCACCTCATAATTTTTAAGCTCGATCAAGTGAGAAGGACAACAATTGAGCTGTGTGGCACCTCATTTTCCAAACTTCCTCACCACACCATTGTGAGTAATTGGGGTATCGGTAGATGCAATGTGCATCATCCCCGTAACATGACGAGTCATGAGTGACAAAAGGACTTGAACCCAAGACTTCAAGACTCGGAAACAACACCGACCACTAGTTTGTGACTATCTCTTATCCACTATTGCAGCAGCGAATTTAAAATTGTGTTAAGAAAGATATTACGAAAGAGTAAACAGACATGAATTTGAGGAATTAGAATACTTGAAATAAAATTTACAACTTCAAATTGGTATTACAATCTCAGATCACCTTTGATAACAAATTATCATACGTATTTCCAGGTACAATGATACATTTCAAACTTTATATCACCTTTTTTTCAGCTACGGAAAATGATTACATCGAATTCTTACATTGAATTCGATTTTTCACAAACGCTTCGTGCGAATTTATTGCTACAAGTTACGATATCATAATATTTATAATATTTTACAATAAAAGTTTTCTTTTGCTCTTAACTATAAAGAAACAACAGAAAATTGCTGGTGACTTACAAAATACTATGTATTGATTATAGGAGAAAAAGTAAAGACACTCCCATTAGCTGAAAGTAAAATTTAATATCATATTTACATTTATTATTTCAGTTTCTTGCCGTGAGAAAAATATTACTATGTTATTTGGTATAATAAAATGTACAAAATTGATAAACAAATATAATATATTTATAAGTAGATGCCTCTTTAATTTTAATCAGTTACAATCTACATCAATACTTGTAATTTGAAAATCTAAATGGTTCTTCAAAAAAATATAGAATTTCCAGATAAATTACTTTAAGAGTATCCATGCATTATCTAGCAAATAAACATTCTTTTAGTGTACGAAAGTGGTCTTGCATACATTTTGCTTTCCTCTAATCTACTGATACTTACGCACAATATGCACAAAATGTAGGTAACTGTTTAGATCGCATAAGCGTCATTGTTAGTATGCAGAATTGACACAGTCTGTGAGAGACAGGAAGCATACAGCTGAATCTGAAGCTTTCTTGAGTTTTCATTTGTATACATTAAATTACATGATATATAATAACGTTTGATAAGTAGCACATATATTCAATAACGTAAGTTTCATTTTATCTATCAGCTAATGAAAAAGTTGAATTGTGATGTATGAAATCTAAAGAAGACTAATTAAATTTAATTAATATATAGAGAGAGAGTAGTTTATTGATATAATAAATTGATAAGCTTACTATAAATAATCTAATAATTCTTATTCTTATATATTTTTTTTGCTAGTGTGTTTCAGTTTTCTAACTTAAGTTATGTTAAAATATAATGAGGTGAAATGCTTAAAAAATTACTAATTTTTGTGCCGAGTTATAATTAATTTTTAGAAAAGTTTCTTGAGTTTAAGAAGTGCTTGCTAGAATATTTTAACTAACTGGTTTTCAAATAGAAAACCGTTCCCACTTTTTCGAGAAAAATAACGAAATGTTATTGTTTTTTCCTCATCATCATATTTATATAGTAAAATAAAAGATGCCTGAGCATAATAAAGGTTTTCCTTTCATTTAAGAAATATATTCTATAAAAATCATGTGCATATATTGAAGATAAAGCAATTCTTTTTAGTTTAACAAGTTCTTATATAAAGTTAAAGTACTTTCGATGCATAGGTGGAAGGTTTATCAGAAAGGCCCATGAAATTAGTTTTATTAACATTATCTTATGCTGTAGAATAAAAACTTTAATATGTTGATAAAAACGACATAAAAGCTGAAGAAAGTAATAAATTTCTTCGCTAAGTTGATACAATTTAGGATTTTTTATTATTTTTATTCGGTACTTAAGTAGCTATAAATTAATAGAAAGTCTAGTAGAAAAGTATTAAAGGTGATGAGTGCAAAGATTGAAGAAAAAACTTTCTTAAAAATAACGCTATAAATTATGAAGGGCATTTCATTTTAATCATATTGAGTAATGCAATTATAAATGCATAAAATGACGATAAAGTATAATTAATTCTTGGTTAATTAGGAACTTGGAAAAATCTATTAAATATGCGTAATTAAATTTAATTTTGATTAATCTCAAATCGTTATACTAAATTGGGTTAAGAAAATGGATTTATTTTGATCACGGAATGATGATAATTCTTTCTTAAATAATAAAGAGATGAGTGGAACGAAATTTTCCATATGGAATACATTAAATTAATATTTTATTGAAGCTCTTATTAGCTACTATAATGACTTAAAATTTGCAGTAAAAAGAGAATAAATAAATAAAAAAATATTTTATCAATGCCTTAAATTATAATTTGATGTATTTTATGTTATAATGAAGAAACAACTACTACAGAATAAAATGCCTTTGTAATTTAAAGGAAAAGCTTTAAATATAAAATGTTTGAAACAATTCCTGAAGTTATACGAATGATAAAAATTACTTTACTTAAATAATACTTAATTTATTCAAAAGATAATAAACTTAGGACACCTTTGTAACAATTGTTTAGAGTTTTTAACATAGTTTCACCTTTGAACACGACTAGGAGATCGCTAAATGAAATAAAAACATTATGCTGAAATTTATTGATATAGCGAAAAAAATATGTATAATTTTGGAATTATTTTTAATGCAAATTCAGTTTGAGTCAATTTTCGGTACTTTATCTGTACTTTTTTCACCTCCTCCTGACATTTAAAATAATACGTACATCTGTTCGATAAGGTAAGTTGTATAATATTGGTATTGGATTTATTTCGTTTAAACAGAAACTATTATCAAAAAAAAAATTATGCAAAAATTTTTAAACGCAATATTTTAGAATATAGTTAGTTATATTTTGTTGGTTTTCCTTCATAAGAATTTGAAACGTGTACGAAAGTATAACATTATTTGTGAAAAGCATAAATGTTCAGTTTTATATAAGCATTTTTTTATCTTAATTTTAACAAAAACAGTAAAAAAACAAAAATTATAATAAAATCTTAAAATTTCAAATGATTTATTTTAGAGTATACTCTATGAATAAATGTAATATTTTTACTTATAGATAAAATATAGTCAATGTCATCAATAGTAGAAACGGAAATATAAAATGTATAAATATGGATTTAGTTGTAATACCAGTTATTACCTATGTAATGCATAAGAGAGTTGTGTCTTTCAAATTTAATCATTCACCCTGATTTTTATTACTCTGAATTTGATAATCATTTAGATATATTTATAGCAACATATAATGTTTTAGTTGTTCTGCATATTATAGCTCTAGAGTTCTTTAATTATTATCAATAACAGTTAATATAATCTAATAACTGTTAAAACGAATGAGACTATTTTTAGTATTAGTGTCTCACTAGTCATATCTCCATATGCTGTTAGCCAATAAACTCGGAACTTCGAATCATAGCCAGATGATAATACAGCATATGAGCAGGTAAATAATTCACAAACTTTCCATACTCTACTGAGCGAAGACAATGAACCCATATCCATTTACATGAAGCAATCCCCATTACCCTATGGAATTGTTGTTCAAATCAGTACTCAAGCCCACGATCAGCCAACCACAATGTCATTAGCACCAAGTTTTAGGGGAAGAATTAAATAAATCATAATGATCACAGATTGAAATAAAGTATACCATATTTTAGGTAAAGCCAGATGAAAGTAAAACTTACGATTGACTTCAATTATAATTAAAGTTATCAGCTAAATACATTTTAGAATTTTCGAATAAGTAAAATAAAATAAATCTAACTATTTATTTTTATTCTACTTCCATTCATAAAGTCTTCTGAAACGTATGAACTCATTTAAAGAATGTGTTTACTTAAAGAATGAAATGAAAAAGTAACTGTCTTTGAGCAGGATATTACTCAGTACTAATGTTTGGCATTAAAATATAATTACATCAAAGATAAACAAGATTTAAAATACGAGTTAAACCCGAACAAATTTATTAAGAATAACGTTAAAGCATTGAAATAAAATTTTAAGTTCTTAAGCTGCACATGCAAATGTGTTTTACTTAGAAGAAAAAAAATATTGTCTTTTCAAAAATATTATACTAATCGTTTCCTGGAGAGTTTAATTATTAAATATTTGTAAAAGTGTTCTTGAGAATTCGGTAATATAAATTAACTAAGTTATTCCTTCTAAGTATTCGATAAGATGTACATTTTCAACATATAGACATAAAAAGTTAATGGTTATTAGATTAAAACAGCATTTTATTCATATAGTAAACTGATGTGAGCTAAAAGTCAGATAGGCGAATTAGAATATCAATTTTTAGACAATCTAGAAAATTTTATTCATGATTTATTTGTTCTAAGAAAACATGCTTTAAGTAATAATAATTTAAAAGTTTCTTCAAAGTAGGGCTTTTAAAAGTCAAACATTGATCAATAGGAATAAATTAAAGAGTTAGTCAATTTGCGTACTATTTATTTAATTTTCTCGTAACATTAACTCTGTTCTGTTCATAATATAAACTCTAATTTGTTTCAGTTTTCTTCGTATAATCTTTTCTAAGGTAAGATGACATCTTGAGAATAAATTTCTTAATTTACTCAAGAAATTTTAATTATTTAATTTTTTATCCATCCTATTTATACATTTTCCCTATTTATTCTTGTAAGTTCGTCGTGTTCAATTGCCTTGAATTATTCATTAATGTTAATGTCTGCATGTTTCTGTCTCGTAACTTTGCTTCTTGTTAGGAATTGGATAGGATAATATTATTCCATTTTTAACTCATAAAAAAATCTTATTTCTAGTAATTTTCAAAGGTATTTCTCTCGGTTTCTAACAAATTCTGATGTACGGTAAGATGAATGAGTTTTTATGAAACCTTCAACAGTATATTTCTATGACATATAGTAAATCATTTTTACGCTAAGAATATTCGAAAAGTTTTGAAACCTTTTGTCTACTTATTTGTATATGCCTTCTACCAAACTATCACTAAAATAACCTATTTTTTATTTGTTGTTGTATAACTTCTCAAATTAACTTTAATTAAAAGATTTCTTAGTAAAGTTACTTTGGCATTTAATAATAATTTTAGTGAAAAAAATTAATTTCGCTTTCAAAATGCATCACTCTAAATTTTCAAAGAATCGTTTCTTAAAAATGTTTTCAAATGAATATGCTAAATGAAATGAAATAAAGCACTACGAATACCAAAAAAAAATCATAACATTTTTCGAAAGCCGGAGTACATCTTGATTATCAGAATATCCTTTTGGAAAATTTTCTATAAAAACTTGATGTCATTAGCTCTATAAAAACGTAATTATTTTATGAAAAATACTCTTAATGACTGATTGATTGTTTATTAACATCACACTTAAGAACAACATGAAGTCTATATACTCTGAAAGGAGATAAGGAGGAAACTATTTGAATTATATAAATAATTATTTGAATCACTGGCTTTAAAAAATCTTATTTGAGGAGTTTGAGGGGTAAAGTATATTAAAAATGATCTCAGTGTTGAAAAACCTTTTCTTACCTTATTTTAAATGTATGACTTTACAAGATATATCTGCCAAACACGATAGAGATTTTGTTACACGAATTAAAGAGTTACTTATAATTTATTTAACATTAAGCAAATTCAATTACTTGACCTTCAAAACTTTTAACTGTTTTTCGCATTTTTTCGTTTTTCATGACACTCATATATTTTAAATGCTAAGTCTTTTGTAATAAATATAAATTTTTGAATTTTTTTTTCTGATTGTTTCGTAAATATACTTTATTATTTTTGGCATTGAATACGGGTTTAGTTCATAAGCTCCTTTTAAAAATCCTACACTGCTGAATATTTTTTTAGCATTTTTACTGTTTTTCGTAGTGTTTGATATAATTTTAGGAAACTAAACCCTTATTCAAAGTTGTGAAAAACAGTTCTGAGAAATTGGGGATAAAGGTTTGAAAAAAAAAATTAAAATTTGTGAAAATAGTAAGAATTTTATACATTGAAATATTTTGTAAGAAGTAAAACTTTAAATAATTTTTTTGTTTGAAAGTGAAGTTTTCTTAAATGCGTTTTAATTTTGTCCAAATAAGGTGAATAATTTTTTCCTAATAAACATAAAATTTTAAAAAGGCTACTCACAGGTAAATGTATCCCTTTAATACATAATGAATAGCAGATAAATATACTCGAAAAAAAAACAATACAATTTGAAAAAAAAAAGAGTAATCCGATTTTACATGCTTGTAAAGTAATTTTCAAATTCGAAGAAAAAATATTTACTGTTCCAACAATGTTTCAGTTCTTTCGATCACATTTTCCTTATGTAACTATCGAAATCAAACAAATTTAAAGCATTCGAGTTCACTTAAAATATAAAAACAATAAGTAATAGCTAGGAGTTTTTAATAATCATTATTTGAAATTTAAGCTTTTGTCAGATTCTAAAGTTATTATTAAACTTAATGATTTTCGAAGTTGAAAATAGTTTTATCTGAGGTACGATCTTTTACATTTTTATATTTGGTTATCTTTGGCCAAGTCTTCTTTTCTAGATATAACGTTACTCTCGAAAAAGTATTTAAACTAAAATACAACAGTGAAAATAAGTTAAATTGTGTGCATTATACTATGTTAAAAGCTTTCTTTGAAACAGCTAAAAAATATATTCTTCATCATTTGTCTTGCTTTCAACAATGAGTTGCTATATTATGAGACAGCAAATATGCATAACTAAAACCTAATAAAAATGAAAAATTATTTTGAAAATAATAGCTTACTAAAAATAAACAGAACATATATTTTTCTTGTTTGTTCAACTCATTCGAAACCATTTCTTTGCAAATGACCTAAAAGAAATTGTCTCAATATATCCTAGAAAAAAGAACTTTACTTTATCGCAGAGAAAATTCCACACAATTTATTACCTCCCATTTATCCACTAAACTAAGCTTTTGGAGTTACAACAGCTTTATGCACGTGGTGAATCTCAGAAAAACAGTTCCCTTCACTCATTAACCTAATTATCCTTTCAGGACCATTTGTAAATAAAAGGTGCTAACTTAAAGGATGATTAAGACAGAACTTTTTACGTGCGCCTCCCAATTTGCGCGTTTACTTTCGAATTAAGGCAGTATTGTTCACATAAATTCCTATAAAATAATAACCTTTTTCACCTTCTTACGTTCCAGTTAAGTAACATGCCTAAGGAACGCAATATTATTCATAAAAATTTGCAAATTTAAAAGCTTAAATTAATTTTAGTATTAATTATAGGTATTAAAGAACATTTTTATCATCTGAATTCTTTGAATGAAACCCTGTTGCTTTACTTAGAGTGTAAGAGGTAGAATAAATAAATATTGCACAAGCTGAATAACGTTTTAAATTCTGGAAATAAAGTACATTTTATTTGAGAATAAACTTAAAACAATTTCTTAAAAACAAATGAATGCATTTTTAATGAATTGTATTTCGTTTTATTGCATTCAATTACATGAAATAAACAAAATTAAATACATTTAAAAGTAACTCTTTTCTAAAATTTTAACAAAATCTTATTTAAATTATTCAAAATTCATTCAACTTCACAGGAAAAATCTTTACATTTTAATATGAATTCCTTAAGTATAGAATTTAAAATGTTAATTCAAATTTCGTCGTATTTTTCTTTAAACATTTAATTACATTTCTGATCACTAATGAATTTGTGCAATCTTTACTTATTTGAGAAACAAAAAACACATTTAGTCTCTTTACCCTTAACATTAAATATCTTCTTTTTTAGTATATTGAAAATAGTTTTCAATATTTAAACACAAAAATGATTTCTGTGAAAGGGACAAGCATATTGTCAGATAGAAAATATACGTAAGCGGGAAAAAAGAGCCAGGAATAATCTCAAATCGACATTCTATTTTTAAAATTACTTCTAAGAGAAAAAAAGACAATTACAAATAAGAGTATTAAGATGCAAGACGTAGAAACATGAGTAGTAGTAGGTCAATTCCGATCCTAGTAGGTCACATCCTAGTAAGTCATCTTAGAAACATCCTAGTAGGTCATCCTAGAAACATCCTAGTAAGTCAATTCCGATTTCTACAAATGATACGTCAGATGATTTTATTGGGTAAAGTTGACCTGCTGGGAATTATGGAGAAGATTTCCAACATTCTTTGCAGTGTGACCCATATCGGCAAATACTACCATAAACTCCTGGCCAATAGTATAATTTTCTCATTCGATCATACATTTTAGAGATGACTGGCAGTTGGTGTATGAAGAACTTTTGGAAGATATGGTCGAAGGTGTTTAGGTACCACCAAATGACATTTCTGTTGCATAAGATAACAGATCCTTTTGTACAGCACACCGTCTTTCATTTTATAGCTTTGCTATTTCTTAGCTTTCTTAAAGATTTTAATTTTAATTCTCAATTGGTTATCATTCAATTACTATTTTCCGTTTTCTATCATGGGCATTAGAAAAAGAATTTCGTTACTGTCTTCGGTTTCTGCTTTGCAGCGATTGTTTCTTCACAGGCCATCAAAATCGAAATGTCTACGACCGTTCTTGTAGATGATAGTTGATAGTTTTATCGTACTCTTGCAACCTCAGGAGTAATCTGGCAAGTCTTCCAAATGGGTCTATTACAAGTCAACATAAACAGAGTTGGTCTATTATGACTGTAAAGGGTTTTACAATTATATAAGGTTTAAATTTTTTGATTGAAATCAAGGCACTTTTTATCTGTTTTTAAATAATTTCTTTTAGCTGATTTTAAGTATCTGAATGCACAGCTTCTTGGACTTTTTCTGCCATCCTAGACATGCAATAGTACTGCACATATGCCATATACAAAAGCATTTGAATTTGTTTTTATTTCATCGTTTAGATGGTTATGCTTTAAAACAGGGAATCCAGTGCGCAATTTCTTCAGATTTGAAAATGATTCTTTTTCTGAATAGTTCCACTAAATTCTTGCATTTTTCTTCAAAAAGTCATGCATAGGTTTCGTGATATCAGCCAAATTCTAGATAATTCACCGATAATACCAGTACAATCCCATGATATGGTGGATATCTGAAATGTTTTCTGGAACAGGAAACCTTGCCTTGTTACAGTAGCTAACTTTTCGAATTTTATATAAATTCCGTTTTCATCCATTAAATTACCCAATATCATCAGTTGCGTTCTTCGAAATGCGAATTTGCTGGAATTTAACGATAGTCTTGCCTTTTGGATTCATTTGAAAGTTTTTTTTTTTCAAGCGTATTAGGTGTTCTTCAAAATTCGGTATATATACAATGATATCATCTAGATAGCAGAGACCAATATTTTATTTGAGTTCTCGAAGAGCAGTATCCCTCATTCGTTCAAACATGGCTTAGTCGTGACCCAAATGGTGTGACTGAAAATTCATTAAGACTATCAATAGTCATAAAAGCCGTCTCTTTCATCAAACTCCTATTTGTAAATAGACTAACTTTAAATCCATTATTGAGAAAATTATTGCACCAGCACGGCAGTCCATATCATCATCTTTCCGTGGTAGAGGAAAAGCTTTTTTTAAGTAATCTTGTTCAGTTCTCAATAATCAGCAGACAAGCACCACTCGCCATTTTCCTTCTTCTCAAGTACTATGGGAGATGACAATAGACTCTCTGACGATCTGCATTTCTTCATCCTGCATGATGCATTCATTCCTTTATCATTTGTTGTAATTCGTCTTCTATCACACATCTGTTATTAGCTGAGATACGGTTGTCTTTGCTTGATCAGAGCACTGTTGCCTATGTTGATTTTGTGTTTTACTGTTGTGCGCCTGGACTTCCTGTTGAAGTTGAATACGTCGCTAAATTCTTCAAGCAAATTCAATAGCTTGTTTTTCTTGGTAGATATGAGTCCAATATCTAGCGCATCCCTCAGTGTTTCAAAAGTTATTTGTTTTTTGGTCTGATTTTCTTTTTAGTTATCTCAGCCTTTACCTTTCAGCAAACAAATGAAGTCATCCATTACCGTTAATAAGCCCACAATTTTCATTCTTCTTAGTGTCATTTGAGTTCTCTGAGACCAATCTGTTATCGTGCTTTTACAACAGCAATTTTCGATGTCATCAATTGTGGCTGGTACAAATAGTTCTTTTTGTACATTAATATATTGTTGCCAGTTGTCATTGTCTGATCTGTTTTTTTAATTTGCAGACTAAGAGCGTATATTAGCTTCACATAATAGGTTTCGATTAGATAAGCTCTAACAGAAAACATGGAGCAATCTGATTTACTCTATTCTATGTTCACTGGAAAGATTTCGGCAACTCGTAGTTCTTCATTTTTTCAGTATATAGCGGTATCGATACATGAAAAAACTCCGTCTGTAAATTATTTGATGGCTGAACTGGGAAAATACGAATAATTTAAATGACCTTATTGTCAAACTCAGATATATTTTCAATATATAGCATCTGGAAGAGACAACAGCTTTTCCTCAGGCAGTTTTTAGAATTGTCGTGTTTTCAATATACATTGGACCCTTTAACTTTCGAAGAAGTTCTTAAATAATTAGCACCTTAATCAACTAAGACGGAATAATTAGCATCTTAATCAACTAGGGCTTTTATACACTGTCCATTTACTATTACATAGGTCATGTTATTTTACATGCTAGTTGAACTATGTGTTGGAGGATTACTTCCAGTTGCGTCCTCAGTTCCTCAAAAGGGTGCCTGGCTTAGTTTTTCTGTTTCATTTAATTGGAGTGGAGAACTTTTAGGGTGGTTTGCTGACAACAATGACCATGGACGGCTTAGGTAACTGGGGGGGGGGTATGGAAAGATATTGCAGTAACTGAATGCAGTATACCATGTTTAGTCATCGTCACAGCTTTGTTGAGATTCATTTTCCATCTCTTGAGCGTTGTATACTCTAGCCGTTGTTGCTTCTATTAATACTCGTCGTCTCTATCTACTGTAATGCATTACATGAGAACATAGTAGAAAATAGGCATATTCAAGGTAGTTTGCCATAGATATTTTTTACGGTGTTTAAGACGGGGTTTCTAATTGGACATCTAGGCTATTGCTTATTTGGAATGTTTTACTGAGGAGTGATATTGTGTCTTCTTGATTAGTGATAGGTGTGAGAGCCCCCACAACTTTTTCCCATACTGCAGATATAATGTCAACTGATGCAAATTCTTCATTGGTGTACTGCATTTCTAGTACGATATTTTGAAGCACTTCTGTAAAAATACTACGTGTCAGAGATTATAGATCAGTCATGCCTGAATCGTTTGATACAGTAAAAAAATTGGGTAGCATCTGAAACTTAAGGAGGGTGATGCTTGTTCGTTTAAGTTTTTCAATCTGATGACTAAGTTTTATAAATTCAGGAACTGTTTTAGAGTCCTGAATCAACAGGGGTTGGTACAAATCTTCTGCGATTCTTTTCATCTGTTGAGGCACTTGCATGGAACGGTTAACGTTTTGACAAAAAGCAAGTACATCCTGGATGTACGACTCGGATGCCTCGTCCATTCTCTGTACACGTATAAGCAAGCACCATTCAGCATAGCATCTCAGATATTCTGTACGACAAAAAGTATTGTCCAATTCGTGAAAGTATCTCTATTATTATCAAACCATAGTCTAGCTGTTGTACCGAGGCAGAATGCGATGTTCAACAGACACATCTAATCATTCTAGTGGTATAAGGAGCGATGTGTTCATAGATCTTGCTCCATTTGCTAGCATTTTGTTGGTCATCGGAAAATATGCATGGATTTCTCGGTAGCTGACATATCGGTATCGGAATTGAAAACATGTTGGATGAATCTGCAAACTTTGGCTTAGTGTTATCAGAAATCGTTAGGTCAAACATTTTTCTTTTTCTTAAGCTTTTTCTTTGATTTGTTAAATAGCTTAGACCTTGAAGGCGTAGATTTCCCACATAGCTGCTCAGCTGTAATGATCCTTAATACTTCGCGACTCTACCAAAAATGTTGCGTAGAAGAACCACGTAAGCGAAATAAAGAGCCATGATCAATTTGAATTCGAGATGATTTTACTCTGCAAATTAATTCTAAAAGAATAGAAGCACTGTTTTAAAATAAATTAACTTAAGAAATTAAATATATATATATATATATATATATATATATATGGAAGAGGATACACTTCATTTCATTTCATGCGCTTCTCTGCATAAGTTCTCAAGAATAAATATATGTTTGCAGTTAGACTTCCTCTATAGACTACGGACGAATGCACCCTGCGAATCGAAGTTAAATAGAATGCATCGAGTGAATGAATATACGAATAGATTCATGGAAAATCTGTTGGATTCAGCTCTGACACCATTGCCAGAAAACGAGTATCGTTACAATATTTACAATATTTTTTAAACCTAGAAAACCAATAGTTTTTCAAATCTTATGATTTTGTATCTGAGGAGATGATAGTTAATTAAATGCTGATAAATTTTTTGTTTACATGATTCTATAAAATTCTTACGATAACCTCGTAGTGATACAATTTTTTAGTAAGAATTATACATTATTTAACTTTTTTCTCCTATCGGATTAAATTCACACACAAATACAATACTCATCTATACATGTTTAAGCAACTTGATAGTTTTTTAAAAACTTTCGAAAAATAAATCTGTTGAAAATTATCTTAAAATTATATTTATTTTTTTGAAAACAGAAAATCTAAAATCTTTTTTCACACTTTTGAAATCTGCGGTCTTAGTTGATAGTAATGAGTTACGAACATAAATTGGGGAATTCAAAACTATGTTTCTCTTGAAAGATATAAAATCCAAATTTATTTAAATAATCAACATTATGCATTCCACAGATATATCGCGGCCTCAATAAAATAGTGGTCATGTTCGCGGACTCGTTTCTTCCGGATTTAGTCAAGTCGTGGGTTCGAGCCTTGATGTCACTAAAGACCCGCCGTGTAGCAGGGACTTATTTACGTTAAATATGTAGGGAATCAGAGAGCTTTTGTTGGCCTGGAATGAAAGTTAGGTCAGGGACGTGCCTACGCAGACGTCATTCTCATCACTTGACCGAGGTACAAAATTTCGAGTGCCGTTGTCAGAGATATCGTCTTGCTTCTAGTGCGATGTTCATAAATTCAATCAGTCAATCCACAGATATGTCTAAATCAAGAAGAAGATTCGGCAGTATTTATTGAATATTATACATGTGAAATTAGTAAGATTATAAAATATTTATTTATTCTTTAGGTAAATCAGATATTTATTCCGATTTAATGAATAATTAATAAAACGATAAATATATTAAATTCACCATGTTTTAAAAATTTTAAATCCACACTTATATAAATAAAAAATTTTTTTATTTTACAACTATGTGTAAATCAAATTGAAGTTTCGGTAGTATTTTGTGAACATTATAATAATATAAATTATTTAAATAAAAAAATATTCATTAACCATTTAGGTGAAATGTGGTACTTATTCTGAATGAATGAGTATTTAATTCTACAAAATTTCTCAAGAATTTTAAATTATATTTAATTTGATGCCTTGAAAACCTCAATTTGAGCGACAGATCATTTATTTGAAAGTTATCATGAAAACCTTGAACGAGTAATGCATTAATTATATTTTCTATATAAATATATAAAAATAATGCCTCTCCCACACCAAATAAAAATGAATTCAAATTCATATATGAACTCAAATTTTGAAGAAAATAAAAAAAAAAGCGTATTTAATACAGACTTTCAACATAGATGATTAAATTATTTCAAAAGTATCAAAAGTCATTGTTTGAAATCCACACTGGAGAAACAATGCTGTTTTCGATCAGATACAAAGATATATATTACATTGTTTATAAGAATAGTTTTTAATTATGTTGAATTACTTAACGGAATTAAAGTGCACAAGGGATTTCACAAGTGATACACTGACACATATATTGCAATCATACAATTTGTAATCATTGCTTATCCTATAGTTATATATAACAGATCAATTGAAAAGTCACCTGCCTACCATAGAAAAACACATTTTTTGGGCAAAATTAGTTTTTTTTATTCAACATAATTCTCTTCAAGGGTGATACATTGATTATAGCGACCCTCCAACTTTTCGATACCTTTTTTGTAGTACGATTTGTCCTTTGCTTCAAAATAGGCCTCAGTTTCGGCGATCACCTCTTCATTCGACGAAAATTTCTTCCCAGCGAGCATTCTTTTGAGATTTGAGAACAGGAAATAGTCGCTGGGGGCCAGATCTGGAGAATACGGTGGATGAGGAAGCAATTCGAAGCCCAATTCATGGATTTTTGCCATAATTTTCACTGACTTGTGATAATTGAATCGAGAATTATTTTCATACCATGCTAGAAGAATTCTGGGCAAGGATAGTTCACTGAAATTTGAAAGGGGGGGGGATTGTAAGAAGTACTCAACACTACAAACATATTATTCTCACTCCATTTAATATATATTATTATTTGCTTGAATGTGAAGAGTACTGAAATAAAGCAGAGTACCCCTGGTCACGCTACTGGATATGAAGAACAAAATTATTTTCGTTCTAGTATCGATTCCCTCTATAACAATAATTCTCTTCAGAACGATATACAACTTTGACCCCAAAATATCGTTATATAGGGATATCACTGCATATGCGTATAATACACACTCCCCCCCCTTTTGGACAGTAAAAATGAGGGTGAGTATCATACTCGTGTAAAAATTAAAAAAAAAGTTTTTTAAACATCGAACAACGAACGTTTTGCAGCTATAAGAGATTATTTTAACACGCATGCTGCGCAGGTATTCTTTTACAAATCAGGTGTTCTTTTACACAAACGGGAACTTAAAGTAATCTCGTATATGTGTTCGTTTCACAACTTCCTTAAAATAGCAATTGTTTCTGGTTGTTGCTAGTACAAAAGTTTATTATTTTATTTTATTTAAATCCCTAAAAATACCTTCAAGACGATAATATACAGCAGCAAAAAAATTATCAATTGTTAAACAGGCTGAGTTTCACGGAAATTTAGAAGCAAGTCGTCATTTTTCATTCAAGGAAGCAAATGTTCGATTATAATGAAAAAGTAAAGAAACTACAAATCCTACCTGGGATGAAAAAGACAAAGCGAGACTTACCACCTAGGTTTCAAGAAATGGAAAAAAAATTAATGGAGTGGATAGTACATAAGAGACAACAAAGTATTGGGATTTCTTGTTACGAAATTAGGCTGAAAGCTCTAGAATTCAAAAAATATTTTTTAAACGCATTATAACTCAAAGCTTCATATGGATGGGCAGTTCTTTTTATGAAACGACATGGGCTTCCTGTTTGTAGAAGAACCATCATCGTGCAGCTTCTTCCACACGATCATGAAGATGAGCTTCTGAGGTTCCAAGAGTTCAAGTTAAAGTTGAGAAAAAACTACATGTGTGATATTTCACAGATTGTAAGAGTCAGCCAAGCACCCCTGACTTTTGATATGCCTTACAATAGTACTGTAGATGCGAAAGGTAAAAACACTGTGTAAATTTTAACAATTGGACACGAAAAGTCTCATTTCACTGTCATGGTGTCATGTACCGCAAAAGGAGGAAAACTACCACCATACATCGTTTTTCAAAGAAAAACTCATCCAAAACTACAATTTCCAAAAAGTGTACACATTCGTGTCTATGAGAATGGCTGGATGGATGAAGCACGTACCATTGATTGCTTGAAATGCTTTTGAGTGCAACGTCCAGGTGGTGCACGAAAATCGCCTTCCATGTTGGTGCTCGATAATTTTTGGTGTCATTGAATGCATTCAATTCTAAAGAAAATGAGACTAATAAATTCGATTCTGATTGTTATTTCAGGTGGCATGGCCCATATACTTCAACCTTTAGATGTTTCTGTTAATAAGCCTATGAAGGAAGCTATTCGTCGTAAATGGAATGCATGGTTACACGAACGGTAATCATACATATACTGCAGGTGGTCGTATGTGTCAGCCGACTCTCTTAGATGTTGCAGAGTGAATGCTTTCGACATGGAATAAATTAAATCTGTTTATTATTAAACAAGGCTTCCACAAATGTTGTGTATCGAATAATTTGAACGGCAGTGAGGACCACATATTATGGGAAGATGTGCAGGTGTCATCAGATGAGGATGCTGATGGCCATATATATTACGACGGACCAATAAATATGATTTGAATGCACCAACAATAGATCAGCCGTGTTCTAGTCAAAGTGATAAGACCAACTATCGAATTTGACATTTTCGTTTCTTCTAATTAAATATTTCAATTATGTTAAGAAATACTTATGCAATTTTTAAATAATATATTAAAAAATTATGGATGTAAATTATATTTGAATTTTAATTTTTTTCCGAAATTTTAGTGAAAAATCAAGCATGCGTATTATAGTTAAGAATTTACGGTATATATATATATATATTATGTGTTTTATTACAAAGTTTGCTTTCTTATGAATTTAAATAAGGGAACAAAACATTGAAGACATATTATGAGAGAGAAACATTAAATTTCTCAACAGATTGAATTTTATCCTTCTCACAGTAGTGTAATATTTTATAATTTTTAGGAAATAATTTTTAACTGAATTTCCAATTTACAACCCAGACAGATGTGATAGGATTAAATTGTTTTTAGTTGTTTCTAATAAGCAATTAATTCTACAAAGAATTTGGTTTTCTATTAAGTTTTTTTTTGAGAAATATCTATTTTTATACATTTATTTATTTTTTAGAGGGAATTTGCCTTTTCTTCTTATCAAATAACAAAATAGCAATCGATACTTTTGCATATCAAACACATCAAATAGGAGATTCTCATATATTTTTGTATTTTGCTTTAACTATTCATGTATTTTTTTTTTTAATTTTATTTTCTAGAAGTAAATATTTACCCAACGTTGTGATCGTAAAACCTCTTGGCTGAGATCGAAACGTTGAGAGTAATTGATTCTCCAGATATTTAGGATATTTTAAAGTACTACTTAATTTTTTGGAACTAAATAAAATATGTCAATAAATCAATAGTTTGACCTAAATCACAAAACACGTCCAATTTATTATTTTAAAAAAATTGTCTAAAATTTGTGAATGGACCCAATAGAATTTGTGAAAACGTAATTAGGTTATAATCACTGAAATATTGACAAAATATTTCAGCATAACTTGAAGGTGAAAAGCATAAGAATTTCTCCCAATAATGCTTAGAATTATTGTCCTACCAATCGATGCAATAACATCTTTATTTATGCTTTTTTCTGAAGAATTATAGAATAAAAACGTCAATAAAAAGATAATTTGTTATGGATATTGCAAAAATTAAATGCTTAGAGAATCGAAATGATATTGGTGTCTATACTTCAAGAGACGAGTCGTTTTCTTATTTTAATTATAGAGTTCTAATAAAATCGTTATTTTACTTAGATAAAACTGTGAATCATTAGTACTTTGTAGACATAATGTAAGCAATTATTAACCTTAGGAGGATTCTATTGGCTTTGTATTGATATTAAATAAGACGTATTTAGTTAACGTTGTTTCTCAACTCTGGTCAATAATTTAGATTATTCAGTTTGACATCACAAAATTCAAGTCATATCAGGTGTAAAATTTTAATAACTTCATATATTGTTGAATTTTCTGTGCTTGTTTCGCTTAATTGAATCATTTAGACATAGTAGAACAACATTGTTTTTTTTTAATCACTGGTCGATACCATTATGAACACAATAAAACTAGAAATAAATATATTTTAATTTGAATTATATGGAAACATGATAAGTAATGATACAAATAAATTAAGAATTCATGGAAATTTTGTGTTTCTAAAATCACTTAAGTAAATGAAATCATTGGTTAAAAACACATTAAAATGTTTGATATTTTAAGCAAATGAACGTAAAAACCAATAAAACAAAGACATCAAAATCACATACTAGTATTTCGAATTTCATTAAATGTTCTTAAACTCTATTTTAGGCAGGCGAATTTGAAAATAGATTTATTTTTTCTTAATTCCATTAAAGAGCTTTTAAGTACGATATTTTTGAAGACATGAAAGGATTTTGTTCGAACTACTTACGGATTTTCAACGTAAACTGAATTTTTTTGTAGTTATTAGTATTTTTTTTTAAAAAAAATATTCAGTAAATTTTAACTGCAAAACATGACAATTTCAAAGCCTTTTAGGCACATATTTTTAACGAAATTATCCAATTACTTAATACAATGCTTTTATTTTATGATGTTTAGAAAGTAATATATACAAAAAAAATCAAACTGACTATGAATACTTCAAATACTTGACATCTTGTCGTTACGCTATACTTTAAAATTTTCATTTTCCAAAATACGAAACTACACGAAAAACAAGAAATTTCACCCTAACTATAAATCACGCAAGTTCATTAAAAATTTTTTATAAAGTTTGATTTATCTAATGCAAGAAGTTACTCAAAATCCATAAATATATATTATGCGTCAATTTACGCAACAATATTTTCTTAAAACAGATGGTTACAATTAGAACATTCAAATTTTCACGTGATGTAATACATTAAAAATATTCAATATTATTTGATTAAAAGAAATAAACTTTGTCAGTTATCTTTCAACAATTTATTCACAAATTGTGCAACTTTTTTATTTTATTTCAAATGGCGGATTAGAAGTAAACAATTTTTTGTTTTTACAAAAAAGAATTGAAATAATATTTTGATTTGTGAATATTGATTATATCACTTTATCCCAATACTTACACCCCCAACCATATATATATATAAGGATTTACAATTTAGTCTAAATTCTACTTTCCTCTTAATCTTTATTTCTTTTCTTGCCTTACATATTCGAATTTGACCTTAAAAATAGTTATTTTCTCTAAGAAAAAAATCAGAAAATGAAACATCTAATTCTCTCTCTCTCTCTCTGTATATATATATATATATAACTGATATCTTTGAAAAAAAAAGCCATTTGTATGAAATATTTATTTTGCCATACATTACGTTGTAACACCACAGAGGAATCCAATGGTTACTCCGTAGTACTATAAATGTGGACCAGATTTGGGGTTTCCGTAAGAATTTCAAATGTTCTGGGATTATTGAGACTTTATGTAATATAAATTCATTGCTTGAAATAATCATTATTGTTATGCTGTTATTGTTATTCCAAATAATTTGAATATTTTCAAGAAAATTGAATGTATGGTTTCTACTTTCCACAATAGAGGGAAGAAACACGTAATACCCAAACTTTAATCCTAAAATAGGAACAGTCAGATAATGAAATAAATTAAATTGAAGAAAAAAGATATTTATGATTTTAACGAAGAATTAAATAGTCAAATACTCAAAGTAATTGGGATAGAATAGAATAAAATATAAAGTTAATTGCTTTCGTAAAAGTAATTCTATAAAAACAAGATGGAATTATTTATTTTAAAAAAATGCATTCAAAAATAGGAAGAAATGACAATGTGAAATATACTGAGCCTTAGCAACCTGTCTGTTCCCATTTAAATTCCGGTTTCCAGCATTACAATAAAACTTCCGTAGAATACATTCAGAAGGAACTAATTTTTATTTCAAAACATAATATGTTTTTATTTTATAACCGTAATAGCATGTAAAATTTAGCAAAGTTTTATCTTTTTAAATAATGCGAAGCTAGCTGTTAATCTCTTTATGAAAAATAGTGAAAATCTCCAGAAAGTTAAATGTTGTACTAGAAAACTTTTTTTAAAATTAAACAAAGGAACTATTTTTTGCTATAAAAATAATCTTTATCTCCCTAATGTATTCATTAAATTAAATTAAATTCATTATGTTCATCAAATAATCTATTGTGTTGAAATATGTGATATATATAGTCTGTATTTCAGTACATTACTTAAGAGCTTAAAAATATTTTATGTATTTTTGTATTTTAATTTTAATTTGACAATTATTTTACAATAGACAACAAATACAGTTTTTTCTTAAAAAAATAACTGTTGTGTTTTTTGCCATTGGCTATCAGAGTTCCACCTGATTCATGCCCACTTTTGGCTGTTTTCGCCTAACTGTTACAAGTGTCAGTCCTTCTGCTCATTTTGCCTATATCTCTTGTAGACCTGAGAAATGATCATCAGTTGTACGGCGTGATATATGCCGTTCTGATGTATTTCCTTTTCTTTTTCTTAGTGCATGATAAAATAAATGCTCAAGCATATTCGCTGCCAATTTCTTCTAAAGTTTTAAATAAATTGACTTCATCAAGAAGAATGGTTTTAGAAAATTGTTAACAATTTTGATAAGTTATTTTAATTGTTAAATTGTATCATTGTATTATGTAATATAACCATTTTGAAACAATTATAGTGTTTGCGTTGTTGTTACCAATGCATGTACATTAGGAAACGCATTATACTTAAGATATCACATCTCGACAATACAGCGATATTTTTATATAAATGGAATCGAGGTAATATAAAATGTCCACATAATCTTTACAATCCTAAACATTATTATTTTACATTTGCTTATATAATTGCGGATGAAAATTGTACATATTTCTAATCTACATTTTTTTTCTTTTTTTAAATACATATAATTTTCAGAAAGAATACAGAAATACACGATACTTATATTCATATTTTGGGAGTTAAAACGTAAGTTGTGTGTAAATAAATTTTTTCGTGTTAGAATTAATTTAACCCTATCCAATAATTTAATATTTCAAGCCTCTTTGAAATGATTATTTCTCGACTGTTGTTTCATTAATCAAATCTAATCCGAAACGCTAAGAATAAAATGACTCTATCGAGAATAATTCAAAATTAGGTACAATAACAGAAATGATGAAATTTCTGTAGAAAAATCAATTCAGTTGAAGGTGCAGTGGTGTATCAGAGTTCATATTAAAACTCAAGTTTATACGTATTTTACTCATGTATGTATATTCGAATTGAAAATTTGTCGAATTACATACTTTGTTTCCAGTTTGTTTACTTTTGCTATAACATGTCTAATAAAACAGACTAAATTACAGATAGTAGAGAAAAAACAATGGGAATACTTAGAATGTTTATAAATTTTTATTAATATTGTATAAATTTTACATGATCTTTAGAGACTACAACACTTCGACTTAGACAATACGAATATAGATCTTATTAGATAATGGTATTTTATACCATTCTTTCTGTAAAATGACTCCCACTTTTGCTAGTGATGAAGTTGAAAGAAATTGTATCGCACTTGTCGTTTCTAGTATTCTCATTAATGATCCATATTTATAAGTTTTGATGACTAAAAGCATAACGACAACACTTATCCTTCGTATTCATGTGCATTAAATCAGGATACAAGGGGAAGCTGCCAGAGAAGATTATTTATACCAATGGATTTACATGATACTGGATTAGCTTTAGATATGAGCTACTACCTGACGCTTCAGAAAAACGTTTGTTCTTTAAAAATGCCAAAAAACTAGTACCTCACAAGAAGAAAAAAAGACCTGTATATATGCCAAATAGTTGGAACCAAGCAGTCGGTTTGGATTGCTTCTGCGTGATGTAAGCTATTCGTACGGTAAGAAACAAAAGGAAAGACGATTTACCTGTGAAATTACATTTTTCCTATCATGAATCCAATTCGGATGCTGTTTGTACCACTGAATGCGTTCGGCATTGATTTCAGTTCGGCATTGAAGGTTTTGTTCTTTACAGCTATCATAAATATCTAATCCAATAAGAATACGATAAATTGTTCTGTTAAAAATTGGATACTTTCATTCGATGTTTAAATCCGATATTATCTGTAGTAGATTTTATTCGATGGAGAAAGGGAGGGGGGTTGTCAATTCGGGTACCTTCCTCGTCATTTGACCGAATCTTAAAATCTTAAGGTTCTTCTCCAATAACCCTCATCTTAGTGTGACGTTAATAAAAAATCCTTCTTTCAATATATTATTTGTTGTATAATGTGAACCACTGATCATAGATGTATATTCTTTTAAGCTTTTTTTTAAGTGAAAAAAAAATTCTTTTCTACATGTGACTTCAACCCAGTTCCTTCTGCCCAAGTCACATTTTTTGGCTGTTTTAGACATTGAAGCTCTTACCAGGTGAGCAGTAATTATCACGTCTTTCTGCACATCACTGATATCTGTTATCTTATTACACTACTGCTGTCTTATCAGTAACTGTTCATTTATATTAAAAATAATATTTCCTACATTATGTGTATACGTAGTAAATAGCAAAGTTTCTATTGCATTAAAAATTGACATATGCGCTTCAGTTGTTTTTATAGAGGTCTGAATCGTAGATACAAACTCATAACATATTATTGTAATATAACCATAAAGTTATATAACAATTTAATATTCTTTTTTAATTTTTAAAATTTTTCACTTTTTAACTCAATATTTTGCAAATAAAATTCGTTTAATCGTTAATTAAAAAAGCAGAGTATAAAGCCTCGAGCAAGGATGTAGATGTGAGAATAAAATTAATAACGTTCTCTATATTTTATCAATTTATTCTCGCGTTTTGTTATTATCATTAGTTTTATTTTCTTTTATGCAAACTAAGTCCATTAAGTTATGTTAAAGACTGTCCAAATCTGAGGAGTCCCAATAGGCGGTGTCCATTTCCGTTTCTATAGCCTTTGGGCCTGGGGCGCTAATTACTAAATAAGTCCATTACTTTCATTAAAAATAGAAGACATTTTGAAGAATTTAAAATGAATAGTTGAATCGAGCATGTACATATTGATTCATTTTGTGTAAAGTTTTAATAAATGAAAAAAAGTGATGATAGAGTAAGTTAATATTTTTCAAAAACCGAAAAACCCCTTAATTATCAATCTTACATGCTCGAAAAAAATAATCAAGTAATTTTATTTAAATAAACATAACTCAATAAAGAAAAAAAACATTAGATTTTTTTTTAAAAAAGGAGACATTTGATTTATAAAAAAAACCTTTTTCAGCTTATAAATGTTACACTATATATAATTATTTTATGCTATTAAAGAAGATTGAAAATAAATACTGAAATCGAAATGATTAGAAGTTTATGTGAAAGCTTAACAATTTATTTTAAAAGGTTTAATCCATTTTCAAAAGAATTAATTTTTCAAAAAAAGTTTTTAAGAGTTTTCATGGTTGCAGAAAATATTTGAAAATTGCTTATTAAATAGATTAAATAAACATTAATGTAACATTAACATCGGAAATGTATTTCTATGATAGCAAATATTTATAGTTTTCTTTTAGTGCTGGTTTTTTGTGCTGGTTTGTATTATGAATATAATTTAGGATTCTGCAAAATTGAAGGTGGAAATACCAAATAAAAAGTTTGTATTACATTGATAATATAAATAATATAATCATTATTTTTCTTTAGTTAATTTTTTTAATTTTATTTCTCCTATCACGGCCCATTTTTCAAAAACACTCCTGTAATTTAAAATAGCCTGTTATACTTTTTCTCATGTTAATAAAGTTTTTCTATTGCTTTTAATTGATTACCTTTTCGCTTTCATTTAATGAAGATTTGGCACTTGGTACTTTTTCTATTTAAATTTTTATTTTCCTTATTTTTAAGCTCTGTCAAGACATTTTTTGCGATTTTTTTAATCCTTACCGTTGTTTTATTGAGAAAAAATACAATTTTCCTTCAAAGAAATTTTTATTTTATTACTAAAATTCATTTTTATACGGTTAGATATATGTTTGTTTACGTTTTAAAAAGTAAAATTTCACTATTAAAATATATTAAAATATTTCATGTCAAAATCATATTGCTTCTACTTCATGAAATAATGAGAATAATTGCATGTGTTACATTGTAATAATTTGATACGTGTGGAAATTTAGGTACAGTAATAAGAATAAACTATGGCGCCTTAACAATTTATTGAATCTTTTGTAACACAGACTGCCTTATAAATTGAGCACAACTTTGAGACCGTTCGCATTCCAACCGAACGACATCATGACTCTTTATATTCCTTCATAAATATGTGTGTGATCCGTTCATCAAACATCTTGTATTAACATACACATTCCGAGATTTTGTATTCATGTGCTTACAAAATTCGTAAAGTAACTTTATCTACCAGATTTACGTTTGTGATTCTTGAATAAGAGACTACGAACTTCCTTTCGAATTTTAAAATCGATTCTTTGATCACGAGAGAGGTAAGCTGTAAGGGCTTGAGAGGATATTTAAGCGTGCATTGACCGATTTCTCAACTTCAAAAATGGTCAAAGTTTCCAAATAGTCTTTTCATCATGTAGCAAAGTATCCTATGGTACAAATTGCACTGGGCTATTCTCTACGGTATACTAATGTAAGGGAGAAGAGAATGAATGATGATATTTAAGTTTTGAGAATAACAAAAATTCTCGCATTTCTGTTGCCATCATATCAGAATTATTCTGGACACGTAAAACATTTTTATTTTGAATGTAAGCAGCCATGAAATAGATAAAAAATGTATAGCTTTTTGACATCACCAAGTAGACCTGAGAGACTGTTGATTTTTATTATAGGTATCGAAAAAGTATAAAAATATAAATAAAAATGAGGAAAGCTTTGAGTTTCTTTAAATTGTGTTGTTTTTTCGATATTATCGCAGTATAATTCTCAAATAATTTGTAGAAATATTGATAAATATCTGTTGATTGTTGCCAATTTTTGCAGTAGTAATCTATTAGTATAAAATGTAGGTAGAAAACTTATAGAATTATAAACTATTCATAATTTATGCTGTGATACTCTTAAATGAATACACATGTTAATATTTCTATACATTATGCTGTGCACCTCTTTAATTGATTTATTCAGTTCAGTTTGTTTTTTGTCTATTTTAATTTAACGTTATAATTTAGCTTTCTAATGCTATTCATTTTGACTAATTGTTTGAATAATATTACCGTTTCCATTGCGTTTTATAGTAATAGTGTTACCTAAAGGATTGAGACAAACTGGTGAAACCTGAAAACGTGATATTGGTACCCACAAGGAAATGAAATGTTATCATAGATTCATGCAAGAGCATTACTTTACACTCAGATTGCAAATAAATTATTAAATTGTTCGTCAATAACACGAATAAAATTATTCGTGTAAAAATATTTGAAAATGTATTATTTATTATTCTATTTTAAGTTACTTTTGTGAAAAAACTACATTTGACCTGTTTACCATTTTCATAAAAGTAAATAGAAAAAACAGTACATCACTCAGCACAGGCTGCACCACTAATGATAACTGAATCATTTCACAGAATAAAAGTTTGGATATTTTATCAGATATACAGCATTTCAAATTATGCTGGATATTTTCAAAATCAAGATTGATTAAAATTCATTTTTTCATTTTTGAATTATACGTATATTTCTTTCACATTTGATTCTCTATATTTCAGAAACATTTGCTCCAAATTCTTGAAGCTTTGACCTCCTTTATTAAAATTTTTGATAAAATTCTCCATCAGCCGTAATTTTATAAGGAAACAAAAGGATTTTACTCAATTAATGGAATGATTAACACATTTGATTTCATCACAAGCCCATATTTAGCTTCGCAGTGGGTTTTGTGTCTGGGTATTCTATCAATACATACGATTATAAAACCTTATAAGCCACCCTGTGAACCATTCAGCAGTGTGAGTATGCAGTAGCTTTTAAATCACAGAAAATATGCCACTAGGTGTCTTTATATTTGACTCCTTCATGCTGAAAATACTAGTTTTTAAAAATATCCGAATGTGCTATGTATCAGCCCGAAGCAATGACAGGAGTTTGTCGTCACTGTGAATTAGAAATGCTTTCAAACTAGTTTTAAGAGAAAATATCTAATAAATTTTTGACAAACGAAATATAAAAGAAAAAAATGTTCAGCTAGTGTGCGATTATTAGTAATTATTATATATAAATCAACTAGTGGGAATTCTGAGAAAGATTTTATTACGGTAGAATTGCTTTGTACAAAAATTAGATAACATTTAGGAGCCCAAGGTGTTGAGCAGTTATGTATTTAATTTTTAAAATTTACTCAAAAATCGATAACGTTTTTAATTATGTATTTTATTATTGCTATCAACATGAAAAATTATTCATGAATTAGTATAACTAATAATTATTTGTTATAACATTGCAGAATTTCAATTATTTGCTCTATGTTGAAAGTATATATATATTTTTCATATAATTTTGTGGCAACATACAAAAATCAAATAAAATGTCTTATTATTATGAATTACTTTACACTCCTGCTTAAAAAATTGCAATACATAAAAGTGATGAATTTGCAATCACTTTTTGAAATATAAGAATAGTGTTATACATTTTCATAAGTACTATTTTATTACTTTAAGTGTAAGATATTTAAAATCAGAATGCTAATAGATTTTCACCTGTGAAATTTTTAATTTAAAGTATATCAAAGTATTGTTGTAATTTGATAAAAAGGAATTTACTTCGTTTTTTTTAAAAAAAGAAAACACGTTTAGAATGAACTTTGAAAAGTATAGTAAACATTCTATTATACAAAAATTTATGAGAAAATAACAGAATGCATTTATTTCAAAAATGAAAAGAAATAATTTACTATGAAAAAATCATATAAATTCACCATTCACTTCACCCCATTTAAATTTAAAAATGAAGTATAAACCATTTTAAAAATCGATAATTTGACATGAATTGATTCAGAAACTTGAAAATATGAAATAATATTGATTTTTTTTTTGTTATTTCATGCATTTGTTAATATTTTTTCTATAAGATATATATATATATATATATGTGTGTGTGTGTGTGTATGTGTTATTAACATAATTATAACAAAAATATATAAATTTAAAAAAAATATATAAACTTAAATCGAAAAAATAAAATTAAAAAGAAAAACACTCAAAAATTAAAAAAAAAAAAAGTTACTTAAGAAATTAAATAATAAAACTTCAAAATCTAAAGAAAACAAAAATCAAAAGTCTCTAAGTATAACACTCCACTTTCATTAATATTACATATAGCAATACAAAGACATGCAAACAAATTTATAATTTAACATAACATAAAAAAAAATTACATTTAAAAAATATATTTACTCACTTTAAATACTCATTAATGCTTCATTTGGTATCATAAAAATGCTTGAAAATAAATTATCAAAAATCTGATACGTAGCTTAACACTAACCATCCTCCCACCTGAAAAAAAAGAAAACATTCTTATACTTTTTTAAAATGCAAACATTGAACTCTAAGAAACAATTTTTAAATATTGGCAAAATGCCAACATTACATATATATACAATATATATATATATATATATATATATATATATATATATATACACAAATTGTGTGCGTTGAAAATCGAAGAATTAAATTGCACAAATATCTTTGAAATATTTGAGATATTGGATATAAAAAATAAATAAAATATGAATATTTTATGATATTTTAATATGAAATAAATATTTAACATTTTTTTTTCAGGAGCTTTGAACCCATTTTTTTTTGAAAAAAACATTCAAAAATATTTGCAGGAAAGCTGTCTGTTTCATCATTTATTACTTTATTCACTACAAATATATAATATGATTAGATTATGAATTATATAGCAAATCCTTTAATGTTAATTCTATTAAAATAAGTGCTACGGGGTAAAAGAACTAAAGATTCTTTTGAATATATAAAGTAAAAATTAGTCTGGAAGTATATTAAGTAAGATAACAAATAGTATGTTGATATTGTATTATACTGAAACATTAAGACACCTGAGCATCAGAAATTTTTGAAATTTTTTAAAAAAATGTCTTAGAATCTCGCTAATATAAATTAAATTATCTATTTCTGACGTATTTCTAAAAAAGTGAGTATTCTGCACATTTGTAAGCCTATGCAGAAACTAAAGATGTATTTAATTAAAGATAAGCGAAATCTTAAGTTCTGTTGGAATCTTATGATTTCTTATACATCTTTTTTTAAAAAATTTAATTGGTAATTACTCTAATTTATATTACTTATCAAGGGATGATTTAAAAATGCCTTTATGAATATTTTTTAATATTACTAACATATGAAGAAATACTAATTGTGATTCAATGATTGTTGTAAAGGTGTAATATAAATTTTTAGGTATCTTAAAACATAGTTTCCTCTTCGTTGCAATTTACTCTTTAAATTGAGGAATCATTTGACTGATCCAATTCAAATAAGTTTTTATATATTTATTTAATTCCTGATGATTTTGGCCACGTAAGTGGGCGTTAAGTTTTTGATAATTATAATTACTATCATTAATAAAAGAAGAACATAAATTTAATAATACAATACTTACAACAGCATCTGTCAACTAGAAGAATGCAAATCCTATGGTTTGTCTGCACTGATAACGGTATTTACGGAATGCGATTAGAAATACGATTAAGAAGTATTATTTCAACGATCAGTGTTGTTGGATTATTTGAAAAAATGATAATTCATTAGGATTTAATAAGAATAATAATTTTTATTTTTCAATAATATATTAAACATATTTATATTTAATAATTTATAGAAACGTGAAAATTTAATTTGCTCTTAGTTTTATTTTTGTTTTAAAAGAAATTTACAAGTGTGTATACTAGTATACAGCTATTGTTCAAGGTGGCGGTTTTACTTTAATATAAGCATAAATATAATTTGACATTCTATCTAAGCATATAACGAAATGTATAATTTTCTATGAAGTTATGTACTGTGGTTATATAACTAAAAGAAAAAGCAAAATTTAATTGAGTTCCAAATTATTACAGGAATACAAATTATTGAATAGTCATAGATTATTAATATTATCTGATAATAAGATTTAATAATATTATCTGATATGTAAAGTCAATGTGTCCTCTGAGATCGCTTATAATTGTGAAAAATGAACGGCTTTTGATGAAAGCTTTATGAAAACTCAGTCGATATAGATATGAAACAATTTTGTAGGCTTTTCATTTTTTATTTGTATCCACAGTTAATTCACGGATTTCTTATAATCAGTAAAACATAATAACACAGCTAATAGAGTTGAAAGCAGTTAATAGCTACCACATTGATAAAAATATTCGAACATGCCAAAAAGAAAGGTTGTATTAAGAGTATATCAAGTTGAATATGTGAACAACCACCTAAGAATCCAAAAGCTTATCCGAAAATTAGACTAGAATGTAATGGTCATTACTCTAAAAAAGGAACTGAAAAATGATCCAAGATGTCACGACAAAAATTGTGAAGACAAACATGTTACATTTGAGAGAAATGTGAAAATCTAGGTATGCCCAGAATATATGAGAAATTATTTCATTAATAAATAACTATTAACTCTTAATGAGGAAATTATGTTTTTGTACATTTTTATAAATTTCTTAACTTTTTCTTCTTTTTAAGTTCCTATCAATATAAAGTGAATAAATCGCTATAAAAGAGTTAAGCCAATTTTTTTTATGAAAATCATCCCTGAGGAGATTAAAATTTTGTGAAAAAATATCTAAATCTTATTAAGTCCTTTTTAAAACTTTTGATATATTGTATAACCTTTTCAGGAATTAAGTTTCAAATTTAAAAACAATTATCAAATAAAGTTTCATTGCTATTTTTTTATTTTCATCTTTCTACTTTTAACATACTAGTGGAAGTAAACGTTGTTAAAAGAGCAAAAAAATTAAAGTCGTGAAACAAAGCTTGTTCTCGATATTTTTTGATTGAGAGGAATTCATTTATCAAAGTGGACATTTTTAAGTACGTGTTGGAGGAGTGCCAAGCTTTGACTTTTCGTCTTTCATCAATGTTATTCCACCCCTAACTCTAATTGAAACCTTCGATATGGGAAGTGAAGTGATTGATCTCATAATAATTACCATTTTCTATCACGAATTACTTAACGGAAAGTAAGGGAAATTTAACAGGAACAAATAACTAATAGTTAAATCTAAAAAAATAATGATTTCGAAGTGGGATTATGCAGCATGTTGAAATATAATGGGCGCAACAATAAACTATCGTTAAATGTTAAAGGATATTAAGGGGGAAAAGTGTATTAAATATGTACAATATATTTCAGTGATTTAATACCATTTCGATAATAGAATTTATAAACATATATTTCTTTTTCATTGCGAACTTTCTCAAATGCAAGAAAAACCATCAGATCAGTTCAATGTATAGTACACTCACCATTGCCATGATGGATTCAGCTCGGTATGTGAAAACAGTAGAAACATGAAAGCGATAGATTTTATGCAATACTGAAAATGTACAGCAATTAATGAATGTCAAACTTCTTGTGGAATACTTCTTAATTCGAGGTTACCCATAAGATTCGGATTTCTTCTTTTAGTTCTCAACTGTGTCCTATTATGTTAAGATATTAGAATTTGTTTAATATTAATTCTACAAATATGGATGAATGTATCTGAAATCACAACGTTTGGTATCAAGACACCTATAGAAATGACCTGTTTTATAGTACCAGTACAGTTTGTGAGCATGAATGCAGGGTATCCACATGTACACATTCTCATTAAAGATCCGCGCGTACAGTTGAAAAATCTGACAGACTTATATAAATGGACCAGGTTCCCAGCGACTTCCACTTTACTGCACCTCATAGCATAAATGTTACCTCTGTGGATGACAAAGTTCCTTGTTGATTAGCGAAATGTATGTCTATTAATATATACAGATTTTGTTTCCACATTAATCCATATGTTAACCTATAAATGAGAGTTATTCAGAAATTAAGAAAATTGACCCTTTTCCGCTCAAGGCGAATTTTACAACACAGTTGGTTTCATTGCAATCAATATCAAGTTCTTTAGTGTATAATAAGTTTTCGTTTCTCTCAGTCGGTTGAAAACTCTTTTTGTAGTGCAGTGTTTAAATGAGTGTTTTAATTCTTAAACCAGCCTGCTTCGAACCAAATAATGATTTCTTCTTGCAAAGGGGAATATGCAGTTCCAGATTTTTAAGGAGATCGAAACTGCTTAGGGAGATTATAGTAGTAAATCTTTAATAATGTGAACAAGTGGCTTCGAGATTGTAAAGATTAGAAAGTAGAAATCAAAACCATTGTTCCAGTCTCCATCTCTTGGGACCTTAAAATACTATCCTCAATGAAGTAATTCTCTGAGTGGGGGAAAACATGTGAACGAAAATAATGTTTGTTATCTGACAGTGCACATCCCCACACAGCAAACGCCTCAAAGAAATTCTTTGACACATTTGGTTGATAGATAATAAACAACTCCTCTCATAGTCTTCATCTGTCACCTTCAAATTTTCAATTTTTCAAGTTTATAAAGTCGTTTATGGTTAGAAAAAGACTTTTGACCATTGAAAAGGCCCAGTGTCCTCAAACAAACGAGCAAAAGGACGGTCGTGCATTGTTTTGAGGAAGGTATAAGAAACGTATTCCTTAGCTCACAAAGAGCATTGTGAAAAATGGTGACACACGAAAAATATGGTTTTATACATCTATATGAATTCTTATATTCTTCACAAACATATTACATTTCTGATTTTCAATACATGGAGCACTCTTATATTTTGAACAACCTGTGTAGTAATTTAAATGTATCTTGCTAGTTTACACTACTTGTTTTCTGTAGTAAAATGCTTAGTCCTGTTTATTCTGTTCCTAGAGAGATGCATTACTCTTTGTCGGGAAATCATTTAAATGAATCTGACCTTAAACCTTTTAATACTCATTCTACATAATAGCTTGCACTATATATATACATACATCTATACTGTTCACATTCACCCAACGCCTTTTGGCTTCCACATTCAAGAAATACGAAGAGCATGGTTCGAACACTGGAAGTGCTTGCGGAAATTCGTTTGTTGTTGCGTTTCTTCTTTGGACAACAACCCTCCGTTGTTGATCCAAATCTCATTTCTACTCTCGAACTCAATGTAGAATCTCATGAGCATCAGATGTGACATTGACTTGAAAATCACTTTAATATTTACTTGTTATTAACACGCCTTAAATAATTTTAAGAGTCATCTGTGGTTAACTATCGATTTTCACATACATTTGAGGAACCAAATGAACATAGCTTATGTGATGGTGCTATATATTTTATATAAGTTCAGATGCATTTTCTGGAACTTAAAGTAGAAAAGTAACTGAATAGTAATTGTCCGGATTAAATGTTGAATTGAGAATAAATAAACTTAGATGAAAAGAGCATATTGTGCTTAGCTGTGTTCTGTTGTTATTTTCTTAAAACTGTAGAAAATAATTAATTATAGATTAAGAAAAGAAAAAAAAAGAAAAAAATTCTAAAATTTCTGACACAAATTAGAGTAATTCAAATTGAAAATTTTTTCTTATGAAATTTCGCTAAATGACAAATAAGGCGTGAGCATCATTCAACATATTTTTTTAAGTAATTAAAGGCATACTTAATTTATAAGTCTTTAATTCGATTCATTATAGTAGCTAAACTTTTATTTACAATATGCTCGAACAAATCCCATAGAAACGTAGTTTAAATAATAAAAGTATTAAAACGAAATCAAGATTCAAATTGGAATAAATTATTCAAATAACATTAAAATCCCAATACACACGGAAACAGCCTTTGCAAAGTTGATAAATTAAGAATAATATTCCTAAAAACAGTGTGATACAAAAATATACGAAAAAAATCTTATTTCTAAAAGGGCATAATTTATAAAATGGAATAGAATTTTTTAGGTACAAAGCTTTGGAAAAAAATTAAAAAGTAGTTCTAGATGAAAAGAGTGAATTTGAATTCTTAGAATTTCAATCTTATTTTTTTCAGCAAAATGCACTTTAAATTAACTATTAAATAGTTAATAGAATGTATCAATTAAATACTTAATGATGTATGTTTTAATTTAAATATTTTCGTTTCTACAGATAGGTAAATAAACATTTCGTTTTATTTCTTAAAAATAAAAGTAAATATATTAAATATTAATCAATGTTTTTATATAAAAATCACGAAAGGAAATATATAAATAAATGTATTATTATGTCAAACTTGATGTGTGTGTGTATACATGCATCTGCTATGAAGTTTATACATATATTGTCTTCCGGGTTTTGACACCTTAAACCTTAAAGTATTTTCCGTTAGGGTTTATTGAAATTAATACAGTTATTTATTCTCTTTGCTAGCTAGAACTTATGTGTTATGTAAATAATGCATTTTAAGTTTAATATTATTTCTGTACAATTTAATTATATATTAAAGAAATTAGTGGTTCTATACAAATATCTCCAAGGAATAATTATTCGACATACATTTAATTTTAATCGTATTCAATGATCCAAATTCAGAATATGATACTTTTAAAATGAAGCGCAGAAATTAAAATGTTATTATCATTTTTTTTTTCAGATTGTGTTCTTTTATTAACCATCAATAATTCATGCAACTTAGTGAGGATATATAGAAAATATAGTCTCTATTTATTATTCATTTTTATCGTTTGGCTGTGATTCAACTTTTTCAAATAAACATTTTGTCTCATATTTGTAGTATTAATCAACTACTACACTAATTAAGTTACAATGTAATCTAATTTCTTGAAATTTTGCCATTTATGAGCTTCATAGCTGTAAGAGCACCAAGTAAAAATTATGTATTTCAAAACATGTATTGATTACAAATGAAATATTCCAAAAATGTATTTTTAAAGAAAACTACTTTATACTGCATAGGTATTCAACGTGTGCAGATGACGTTTTTTGGTTTTATTTAGAACTGCTGATAAGTTTGATTGAGTTTCATTTATGACAGGGCGAAGGGCTTAGAACTTACTCTAAGTCATGCCTACGCATGTTAATCTGTAAATTTTGGAAAAACGCAGAATATTCTTGAAAGTTTATCACATCTTTGTGTTGATATCACCTTAAGCAGATACAATTTACAAAATACTGACAAGTGCCCCATTATATTTAAAAATAAATGGATTTCTCTATATTTAAATTCTCTGGAAATCGTACAAGTTTTCTTACATGAATTATATAACAACTATAAAACCTCTATAGCTATTGTCAACTAATCGTGGACATTCAGGTAGATACGTTAGAAGTTGTTATTACTCATATGAATGTTTAACACATATCATATTTAATTTTATTTAATATTGGAATCTGGCAACCCACGTTCTAGCTAAGTTGTGTTTGTAATTTTAGAATATATATATATATATATATATATATATCAAAGTCCTCCCATTGGCGTGGTGTGGAAGTTAGGAGAGGGAGGTACTAGCTCAGGTGTTGTCCAGTCACTTGGCTGAGGCTCAAAATTACGAGGTCCGTAGCCAATAACCTTCGTTTTGATTCTAGAGCGACATTAAAGAAACCAAACCAATATACAATTAATATCATGTATATGCTATACCATATTAATACTTTATAATTTAAAATTACTTCAAGTTTCTTGAACAAATAAATCCATACAGTGGAAAGTTCTTCTGTTTTATCATCTTTTTTTATTTATAATTTTGTTTTTTTGCTTTTAAAATACGCCGTAATAAATGAGATATTCAACTGATATAGATTTTTAACTAGAATAATTATCTTAATGGTAGACATTTTATACATTTCCAGGAAAAAAAATATTTATATATATGAAGTTTAATAGGCTTTAATTTATCCTAACCTACTAAAACATTTCAGTCGAATTAGAATGTTGTGAATTTAATAATAGAGTTATGGATACTTGTTGTAAGAAGATTTTTCCATTTTGTTGTTTGTCCCTGGATAAAAGGGGATTTTATGTTATATTTGTTTCTTCAATAGGATTAGTAATAAATATAAAAAAAACCTTACATCTTTGTATATTTTAAAATTTATTTATGAATAGATTTTGAATGACAGTTTATTATTAAAAAAGTAATATTTGGGTCATGAATTTATTTTATATATTCTTTAAAGCTCCACGAAAACAAAATTTTTGTATGATAGACAAAATTCATAAGTAGGCTGGTTTGTTCCAGACTTTTGAGAGAAAATTTATGGAAACTACCATATATGAAAACAAAAGCAAAATGAAGTTTTGTTCCTTGATATATTGAGAGAAATAGTCATGAGTATTTCAAAAGAAATCACTCTATAATATCGTATATAATCTGTCTACTTCTGGTTGAGGCTTGACTCCCCTTCACTAGAAAATTAGATCATGTTAAAGCAAAGAAAAACAGAAAAAAATCCACTCATGTTGTGTGAAAACAAATTTACAATTCTGCCATTAGTCTTAATTGTCAAGGGTTTGAAAATTGAAAAGCTGGTATTAAGCCAGAATTCTATAAATTATTTGATAATTCAGGTCACATTCAAGCAAATATTATTAAAATGCTATTGAGTTGTCTAATTATCAATCTTTGTAAGGTTTTTAAATGATCTTACAAGTCAGTTTACCATGAAATTGTAAATGAATACATTGATTGCTTATTAACATCACACTCAGAAGCAACACTAGGTCTATTGATAACAGACATCGTAATTTTGAATTTTGGACAATTTATGAGAACACCTCTGAGCTAGCACCCCCTTTACAAACTTCTAATCAAAGCAATTAAACCTCGAGAGATTAAGCGAGTATAAGCCCCGCTACAAGTTAGGATCTTTATTGGCCTCAGGATTCAATCACACGATTTGACGAAAACATCGTTCTCCTCGCGACCGCGCAGGCTACCACTTCCGTTGACTTACAGAAGTACTTGTAATTGTAAACAGCAATTCAGCCACATTACCTTCTTTCGAAAATTTTCATTGATTTAATTTATGTTTACTGCAAAATTTTACTAAGCACTGTTCAGAAAAAGCATTTAAAAGCTTAACTGAGACTGTCTTAATTTATTTTCTATCAAGTAAATTACACTTACTGTTTCTTTATATTTTTTAAATACCTATTCAAACCGAAGAAGACTATATTTTTTATATCCATAAGACCTAATATATTAATGAATATTTATGTTATTTTTTTTAAAAAAAATTCATTAGATATCCATGAGGATTCTAAATTACTTGTTGTAAAGATGGTATTTAACATAATTATGAGATTGTATGAAAAATATAAACTTTAATTTAACATATCGTATACGACTACATAGATATAAAAGTTTTTGACCACTTTTAGTTTTTCTAACAGCTATTAATCTAATATGCATCCTTAAAATGCAAGTATAACACATATGAATCCCGCTGATTATCGCTTAGTTCAACTTCTATTATAATGTCTATAATATAACCATTAATTTACACAATCAAAGGAAGAGGAAGTTGTTAAATAAGTTCAGATTATTAATAATCCTTAGGTTATGATTATGCATAACCACTATCTCCTTAAATTCGACCTCACCACGTGTATAGTCTAGTCTATCATCATTATGAAACCTCATTCTTCACAGTGTACTCGGGTCCGAGGGAGTAAATTTACGATGACTAAGGGTTCAAGGTTTTTTTTTTACTCTTACTCCGAACTCTTATTCTCTATATTTCTTAACTCTTTCTCTCTCCGGACCCTTCTTGAATAACAATTTATGTAGGTTCACGCAAGTCACCTTCAACTTACGCACAATTAATCCCTATTTTTTAACCACTAATATCCAATTCCGTAATTCTAACCTCTCTAATATATATATATATATATATATATATATATATATATATATATATATATATATATATATATATATATATACAATTCATTTTATAAGACATCACCAAGGTGAATGAAGGGAAAATCGCACAATCCCTAACGTTACAAATGTAATGACGATTGGAAATGAAATGTTGGTGATATATAAATTTATTTCTCAAACATTACATCAAGAACAAATCCACTTCATGTATTGACAGTGATAAACAGAATACAATGATCGAGAAAATAATTCAATAAATATTTAGTTTAGTTTTCAAGAGTCATATTCAATCTCGCATTTAGTTCAAACATGTTGTATTCACTCTTTAATTTATGAGCACTTCCTTTTCAAGAATATTTGAAATCTGGACGTGGGTTAGCAATTATTTAAATTAAATTAAATCTAAGCAAATGTTTATACGTCTTCAATCTGGTTACAGAGCTTCTGTTGGTCAAAGCAGCAAACTTTGAAATTATGCGTCATGAATATTCAAATTTGTTACTCATACATAGTTGATAATTATCAGGGGTAGATAAACTGTTGCCAGTGAAAATTATGACTACCGCATATACGTCAGTGATAATTAAGTGGGAAGGACATTCAGTTCAAACAATACCTATGTTCAAAATACATAATAGTTGTGTTAATTATATGTATTCTTTAAACATCTAATATGTGTGGATAGATTTAAAGAGATTTGACGAATATTTTAAAGACAGCGACTGAGAGCTAGCATTTTCCTTTTGCACTTTTCCTGGGAGTATTCCCTAATTTTAATACACCAGAATGCGAGAAATGAATTAAGGTTTCTTAAGAAAATGTAGTCGTTTGTTTCAGAGAGTGAAACAGACCCCTTACGTGGTTAGTAGACTCACAAAGGAATTCAATTCAAGAAAATATATGTATTATGCAATTCAGTTCCATACTTTTTGGCTATGATACTTGGGAATGGTCCAATAACACACTCTCAGACAAGATGAGTTCATTCACACCAATTAAATAATATGGAGAGAATATAATAATAATAAATTAGGAAATTCCCATAGCAAATTAGGAAACTTATAAATATGCACTTGTTTGTACAATAGAAAATTTTAAAACTATTTAAAATCAAATTCTAATTTATAATTAAAAAAGGAAGTAAATGAACTACCAAACACTGAAAATCATGATATTAAATTTTTTTCTATTAGGAAATCTTAGTGAAATGGCAATCAGTGGGTATGCCACAAGAAAATTTGGAATAAATTAAACTATAAAATATTCCATACCATTTTTATTTATATATCTCATAAATAAAATATGCTTATTTATATTTCTTTATGTGTCAGATATTATAGGTTTTATTAATACAATATAGCTTGATTTTTCAAAACAATTGTGTCCTGGGAGTGATTGGATTAATTATTCTTCGGATGAATGATCAGTAGAAGAAATTGTCTTTTATCAGTGTTATAGAAGCAATTTCGAATCTAAGATATTGTGATATTAGAAACAATTAAAAGAATAAATTTTATATCACACAATTTACATATAATACAGACATATATATAAGGTGTAAGTCCTTTGCCACCCTTTTAACTTCGGAGTAGCTGCTGCTATATTCATAAAAATGGTGTCTACGTATAGTAAAGTAGCCATGCGCTACTGAAAAAATTCGCCTACGGCGCAACTTGGTGGAAACAAGTAGTATCACTATCTAGAAAACGAAACGAGATAGAGAAAAATGATTTGCAACTTTGCAGAATATCATCGATTTAGTACAGAAAGACACCTTGTGGTCATTGATGCAAAGAATAGAACGGTTAAAACACCTATTTGCTTTTTCGTGGTTTCTTACACTATGACGAGACTAAAAAGTCGGAGAAGGAAAAAAACAAAAACAACTAGTTATAATAATATACCTTTATTTGAACTGTTAAAACTTCTCACCATCAGCTGCAATGCACATTTGGATCTTCGTTTGAATGTCACGTTGCACACGTTGGAGCATAGAGGTTGTTGAGTAAGCGCATAGAGCATGTTGGCGTAAGCGTCTGTAATGCGTCGTTTCAGGTCCCGCAATGTATGTGGAGTGGTCGCATGCACCTGCTGTTTCATGTATCTTCACAGGAAAAAGTACTGTAAAGTCAGATCAGAAGAACATATCTAAATATCGATGCTGTTATTGTTTTTATTGTTACTTCTAAATAATTTGAAATTATTGTTATATTTAAATTTATATTCAAAGAAATATAGATAAATATTAGCAAGACTATTACTAGCTCTATCCCCTTCTTAGAAATAAGAAAGGAGTCCATTCTTCGAAAACGCTATACCAATTTACATGATTCTCGAATTACTTGACGAGGAACTGATTCAATGGAAATATCTTGTAAACAGGCGTGCCGTCATGTTGAAATCGTAGATACTTAAAATTAAACAATGGCAGATTCTCCAGAAAATCGGGTATTACGTTCTGTGGCAGTTGTAAATATCTTGTACTCATTAACGTGCCATCCTAAAATATTGGGCATATCAGTTGGTTATTGTAAATTGCACATCAAACGTTAATAGCAAATCTCATTTGATGTGGAACATCGGTAAGAAAATCCAGGATTTTTCAGCGCCCAGTAATGGGTGTTTTGTCTATTGTACATACCATTCCGGGAAACGCATGTCTCATACGCCCACACTATATATGACAAGAATGTTAGCTGGACCTGTATCTGATTCATGACAAAGTTGCTCCATGTATAGCTTCTCTTGGCATCCCCGTCTAGTGAAACCTGTCCAGGCATTAGTCGGTATGGATGAGAGCCTAATTCGCTTAGGATTTTAAGATCCTGACTTTTGGAGAGGCCACAGTGTTAACTGATCTCTCTTGTGCTGCTTTTCAGATATGCGAGGGTGGACATATGCTATTATCTCATCCGATTGAACTTGACGTCCTACCTAAACTGGTCTGCCAGATAGAGCTCAACTATCTCTTAATCTTTTTATCTCAGCTTATCTTCTTAATAATAACTTATCTTATCAACTATCTCTAGCATGTATCTCTTAAACGTTTTACGACAGTTAGTGGGGTTTTAGGAGAAGGATGTGGGCCTGAAGGGAAACATTGCCGGTACAATCTTGCTACTGATCGAGAATTGCTTCCACATTTACTGCACAGTAAAACCATCTCATAATATTCAGCTTTGGAAAACCGCTTCATGACCATGAGCATCAACTAGCTACAACCACAAAAAGATGTTTCTCTTAGAGGAATGGATATGACGTTTCTATGTATTTGTATACTACAAATAATTCGAGCACCAAGAGCAAGTTACGTTGAGTTGATTCAACACTATTTTACACAATCTACGTATTGTCTACTATATTTATAAAGACAATCAGTACAAGGATACAATCCTCAGAGTTTGAACTACGGAGTTTTTGATTGGAGATTACAAGCCATATTACTGAGCAACATTGCGGTATCGTGTTTTGCCCAAAAGATAATCGTTTCTCTTAACGTTCAAGTTTTGTGACATAAAGATAAAGCGTAGGAAATCACGAAAAAACAAATGCGTTCTATACTTCATATTAATGTCCAGAAGGTGTATTTTCGTACTAAATCAATGATATTCTACAACTTTGTAAATCATCCCCCCCCCCACTATCTCATTCTATTTTCGAGACAGGAATGCTAACTCCACAGTTTACACCACCAGGGGGTGACGTAGAATTTCCTTCAGTCGCGCATGGCTACTTTACTATACCTAGACACCACTTTTATGAATATAACAGCTGCCGTTCGAAAATTAAGAGTTTTACAAGGTACTTTAAAGGGCACCTAGTATATATATATATATATATATATATATATATATATATATATATATATACTGGAAACTAAAAAGAATGAAAAAGGAAACAGAATATTTAGAAATGTAAATATAAATCATAGATAAAAAAAAAGTAATAAAAAGTTTTATGATAGAAATAAAATTAAATTTTCGTTTTATTAACCTACTTTTCTGTAAAAATTTAATATGCTCGTTTCTATATTTAGAACTATTTTTAATTAAATACGAAATAATAATTTAGTATAGAATTTTATTTTAAAAATGGAAATGGATAATTATAAGGAGTTATACTTACTATACATAATTTTGATGTTAATTTTACTAAAGAAATACTATTGTTTCTTAGTACAAATTTAAAAATGATAAGTAAAATAAAAGTATTCTCATATAGGTGTAGTTAATAATTAATTAATAATAGGATGAGAAATGATGTTTAGAATTAATTAACTATTAGAATAAAATTAGATATTTATTTAATCCAATTTTCAGACAATAGATGATGATATGGGTTACGAATCTGTTAATGATTGTATTTGATTATAATTTTCGATAAAGAATTTATTTATAAAAATAAGAAATAATTACATTTCTAAAAATATTTCAAAATGCATACTAACATTAATTTTTATTTTATTAGTACATTATTATTATTATTCGTAAAGAGTACTTTACCCCATTGATTATCTGTCCAATTCTGGTGCTCTTGACACCGCAGAAAACATTTTGTCCGAAGAGTAAGGCCCAAAGGTACACACTGTAAAGGTCCTCGTACAAACAGACCACCAATTGTAGCCTCCTAGTCATTGTAAAACGTGATATCGGTCATCCAAACACTTGTGTCGTGTATCTAGTGATTTTTCCAGCTGTTTATCGTTTATTCTTTTTGAACTGTAGGACAATATATACCAATCGTCCATTGACGTGGTTGTTCAGGAACGACCACTACCGAACCACCGGAAAGCTGTTCCTGTAGTTTGCAATTCTCTCCAAAGTCGTCAAACGTTGCTGTGAGAAATCCCAAACTCAGAAGCCCCACTTGTCACTTCAACTTTCCTCTATCTTTTCAATGATTCGACCTCGAGTAAAATAATCCAGACAGCGTCTAACATATTGATTGCTCGATATTTCACACTGTGGCAGCAACTCGGCGTCTTTTAAACTGATATACGCCGAGCAATCGCGTTCCCAAAAATGCTGAGCTTACACTCCCTGAGTGCTTTATCTCGCTGCGACACTCCTGTACCACGTCTAGCTACACATCTGCTTTTGTTCTACTGTAACTTACCCTAGTTAATCTGCTGATTGTTTTTGTAGTCCGCTGTGCCCCTTCGTTCATCTGATATGCTACTATTTCGATCGTGTCCTTAAATTTTGAAAACCTGTCTAAACACACACGCACATATATACAAGACAATACTCATAATTATGTAATTAATGAAGAGTTCAAATGATTATCTTTATTTTATTGATAAACGATTTTTAGAGCACAAGTTTTCCTAAACATTCTTAAGTGAATTGTCCGCAGATTATTCATAAATGAATTTTAAAAAAAAATTATATTCAACATTATTTTACGCCACTCGTGACGGATGTTAAAAATTCAGATTTTGAAAAGAACAAATATATGTTTCAGATTTTTAGTTCAGTTTCAATTACTTTCAATGATGTGGGACCTATTTCTATAAAGAAATTTTAATGAAAATACATTTACAAGCACTAAAGTGGTTAAACGTTAGGGATGACAGATATATATATCTTATAATAAAATTTAAGTTAAAAGGCATGATTCATGTATGGTCAATAAATGCTGACTCCTATTGTATCCTACTATAAGATATTATGGACAGTTGAAAGTCATTATGTAAGGCATATTTATTATATTGATTTACAGCTGAATTAAATTTGTCTCAAAATACTTTATACATGCCATCAACAATATTTAAAAATTCATGCTCAATCATGAAAAAAATTTGCTTCCATTCATTTTCTTAATTATTAATTTTTTCCCCTTAAAGATGCATTTTTGTTCACTGCATGATTTCTTGGGTTAAAATTAGTTTAAAAATCAAATTTCTAAAATTTTACTTTACGGTTTAAAATGAGTCACGAAAAAAATGTTAATTAACTGCTTCCCTATAATGCTAAATGAATGTGTTAAACATTTGAAGATAAAAATAATTCTACATAATATTTTCCTTTGGTATGTAAAAACCAAGTAATTCATAATTATTTTTCGCAATTAAAGATGCACAGAAATGGAATACAAATAATACATTTTTTAAAAAATATGAATTAAATTGAATACAAGTAAGAAACAAATGAGTTTTAAGGTAACCAAATGAGAACATGCTTAAACTCCACAAGTTAACAAATTGAACTGAACAATTTTCTCAATAACTTAGAAAATTTTCAAGTACAAACTTCAGGCCGGACCAATTATCCCTAAGAGTTTTATAAAGGGGAAAAAAGCTGAATTTGTATGTGTGCTTATGTGTTTAGGTTGCGGTTCATAACTCCTGTCTGCGATAACGAATTTGATTTTTTATCATAAATGTTTTATTAGATAAATTATAACTCATATAAAAATTAGGTATTGCTAACTTTTGAAATATTAAGACAAGAGTAAGATTGAAATTACTTCATAACTTTGTTCTTATTTGATGCATATTGGGTAAACGATTTTGATATTCCGATGTATTCTTATTACATAATAATGCATCTTCTGAAGCTTTGAACACCGTTCAAAATATGCATATTCATTGAAGTTTGGAATACGTTTTCGGAGGTAATATTTCCATATTCTACTTATTATTATGTATTTCTTCGATATTACACTTACGTTTATTTAAATATTTTGATATTTAGGCACACAATACATTTTTATTAAAAACTGTATTAAAAAATAAAATTTATATTATAAACTTTTGCAACATTTAAGCAAATCAAAAAATCTTTTCTGAAACATTTAGGAGCTTGTGATAAAAATTTAGCTACTAATATTTGAATATAATGACCGTAATAACTATTGGAGAAAATTAAGGAAGAAATAATTTGTATTTGTGATTTTAATAGAGTGATAATATTCGGAAATTTGAGTAGCCGTGGTAGCCAAGTGGTCATGGTTTCGGATTCGTGGCCAGCGGTTTCAATTCAGTCGCGATTTCGAGCCTTGGCTGCCAAAGGCCGCAGTGTAGCCGGGGCTGATGCACGTTAATTATGTCTGGACCCAAAGTCCTCCTGTTTGCATGGTGTGGAAGTTAGGAGAGGGGTGCCAGCTCAGGTGTTATCCTCGTCATTTGACCGAAGTTTAAAATTACGAGGTCCGTCCCTAACAATCCTCGTGTTGCTTCTAGTGTGACGTTGATAAAAACTAAACTAAACTAAACTAAAACTCGCAAATTTTTCCGGGTATTTCAGTTAGTCTTGATTTAAAGAAAATAATAATGTCTGCTAATTTTTGATTAATTGAAATATTGTCAGCTATTAAAACATAAAGAAAAACAAACTCGTATATTTATAAATCAGTACTTCTTTCCAAATAGCTTCCAATGTAGAGCTTTCTTTAAATAGTCTTACCTACTTTAAATTCATTCGAGGTTCTGAAGTTACGTTTGCATGTTTCTCAGCAACTGGAACCTAAAATGCCTGTCAGCCAGGCAACTAAAATGGCAATATCAATAAAAATATATTGGAAATTTTTCATTCAGCAAAAAACTGCTAACAAAAGAGACCACCGTCAAGGAAAAAAAAAAGTCTTTATAAACTTGTCCTGTAAAACCGGGCTTAAAGCTCTAAAGCTTTCTTGACAGCTGTATGAAATTCTTACCGGTGATTGATCCCTCAAACAAAACAAGTTTCGGAAATCAACTTTGATCCTTCAGAAGACACATTTTTCATCTTTTTTTTTCTTTGTATGCTCTATCTCCCTCCCTTTTCCCCGACTCTTATTTTTCTTAGCTACCTTTAAGTTATTAAAGCCATCTGCCTTTTCTTCCATAGTAGTTCTATGAAGTAGAAAAAATAAAGCAGAATTTAATAAAACAGTTCTGTACTTGAATTTATTTCTTAAAATACCAATAATTCATAATAATATTTAAAATTATAACTGTATTTTATTATGTTATATAGCTTTTGCAAAAATATATTGCTTATATGACAATAAAACTAAAATAAAATATTAAAATTTTATCTGAGTTTTATATAATGCTTATAATTTAGTTACAATTGTATGACTGATTTTAAAAATATATAATTCACTTTATGTTATTTAAAGATTTTTTTTTTCAGTTGGGGAAAATATTTCTTTGCAGCCATCAATTATTAATTGCTGCCTAAACAAATTGTGGATAATTTTTCCTTTTAAACGTAATGTTATTCATATAAAATATATTTGCATATACTTCATGGTGAAATGAATAGCTAATCCTCATATAAATGTTTGATAACAATTTTTTTTATTTCTTAGAATACCATTCCCTTAAATATGCATTCAAAATTATATGTTGTTATTGTTTGCTTTAACATCCAACAATTAAATTTTATTATGCTAAGCTTCGTCTAAAGGTTATACTAGGAATGAAGCATAACTTAATAAATAATATTAAACTAAGAAAGATGATACCATTTATTTTATATAATTATAGAATGACAAAATTTTAATCGAGGAATATCAAAACTGAATGCAGAATGTTAACAATAAGTATGCTGAGAGTAGCATAATATATTTCATAATAATTAGTTATAGAAACACAAAGAAAGATTAAAGGAATTATTTTTTAAAAAAGTAGAAATCCTAATAATTAAACTGAAGATAATGTAAGTATGGATGCTGCCTTTTTTTCAGTGAAGTTTTTTTAAAAAAATATGACAGGTTTAATGTTTTGAATTTGTTAAATTCCGATCCATATATTTGTTTTTATCTTAAAAAATAAGCCATCAATATGTTCCAAATATTGTTATCTAGAAACCACCTTTTTTGTTTCGAGCCTTATTGGAACAAAAAAATGTTTTGCTCAAAGAAAAAAAAAAAAAAAACAGCGGATGAAACGAAGTTGTCAGTTTTCTTTTTTACGGCAATGAAAGATGACGAGGTACCCTTTCAACTGAAAATGTGAAGGGGAAGGACCTGTATCTCGTTGCCGCTTTATTTACGTTGCGGTTACGTTTATCATTTCCAATCAATAATCACGGCGTCGATTCACTTGTAGGTACCTGACTGATCATCCATCATTAGTCTGCGCAGAACCATCCTTCACACTTGTTCCCTCTTAGTCTCACCACAAATCTCGCCCATTCCATCACAGGGTACTCAAAAATTCCTATCTTGTTAGTTATAACATATAGTTATTGTTAACGGAAGAATATTAATGTGTATTGTTTTGACTCTACAGTTCAAATTGCTTATTTTATTCATTCGATTGATTCATCAATAATAAGGCATATGTTTAGGGTTTTCAGAAAATGGATGCTGAAATATTTGCAAGAAATGCATTATTTTTTCTTTGCCAAAATAAATAAGAAATATCTTAAAAAATTGCAGGAGGAGATTGATTTTTTTAAAAATTAATTCATTGATATATAATGAAGAGCATATTCAAATTGCATTATAAGATATGGATTCAGAATTGTCAAGGGTGATATTTTTGTGTGTTTTGCAAATCCAGAAGTTGATTTTTAAATATATTGTCTTATGAAGCATTACAAAAAGTGAAATTACTCATAAAGTCACACATTTATTCTGGAGTGAGTGCAATTTTTGGTTTAAATTAAATATTGAATGCTAGAAGAAAATTAAACAGATTTATCTAATTTTAACAGACACATTTTATTTTAGTTATATTTTTTCCTCACTAACAATTTTGAGTAAGTAATTTTGATTTTAATTTTTTTACATTATGAATAAGACTTTTAGATGATTAGCTGGTTAAAAAATTTGTTACAGGTATCCAAAAGTACCGATTCTGTCATTTCCAAAATGCTTGTTAAGAAGATGCTTCATTGGATATCACTATATTGGACGCTATCCACTCTTTCCTCATTCACGCTGTTTCCGTGCTATAAGGAGATGGTTGTACACAAATATTTATAACGTCTCCCACTGATCGTACAGAAGACAGGACCCAAAGAACCATATCCTCGAAAAAGAAAGGACAATTATAAATGCTGTCTTACATTTGCACCACACAGTGAACTTTTGAGAATGAAGAAGTAACGGTTGCATTTGGAAAGGATTTTCTTTTTCCCATATCCTGCAATTTTGAATTTAAAGAAAATCTTGGAGCTGGTAAAGGACTTAGTCTGTCAACAAAATATTCTTCTACCATGCGAGGTCCATTTCCTTTTGAGGTAGTAATTGCAGCTCGAAAATTTTTCGGTTTGTTAATCAGCAGGAAATACCTTATGAACATGCGTGATTTGAATGGATAGCATTGCAGGATGTTTCGTAAAATTTGACGAACAGTGCTAAATAGCATGTCTAAAGTTCGGGCAATTCCCCATGCACTGCACGTTCCCAAAGCACTCATTGACTGTTCTTCCAATGATGTAGACACATCCAAAACTGTCGAAGAAGCTGATTTTTACTCTGAAACATTTCACGTCAAATAGATGTATATCTCCGATCTGATCAACCATTTTCATCGGACCGAATGCAGTCACAGGACCAGAGCCGCTTTTTAAGCTCTTTAATATCCGTAAATGTTTCGATGTAATAACCACGTATACATCGTCCTTGCAAAACTGTATTCACAACCAGGGCCCATTGATTCAATGATTGAGATATGACTTCTTCTCAGACGTTGAATAACTGGAGCCGCATGCTATCCGCATTTTTATCATTTGTAATATACGGTGCGCATGTCACGTCTTTTAATTAGCATCTTAAAATTTGCATAAATTTTCCAACAATTATTTTTTTAGCATTTTATGACTAATGCATCGCCTTGTTTGGGTCCACTTAAGAATTATTTTTTGTTCTTTCTCAAAAGCAAATCAAATTGCTTCACGTATTGTGAGATTAAATATCAGAATATGAGAATATATATATATATATATATATATATATATACATTTACACCTAAATAGCATTTAAAAAATATCATTGATTTTATTCCTGTTTTGTAATAAACAATTTAAAGAATAATCTTATATTAAAAATTGCATTAAATCGTACACTCTTTAACAACAAAGCCGTATATTTGGAGTTAAAATTGAAAGATTTATAAGAGAAGAACACTTGCAAATGTGTTAGGTACGGTAAATGATAACGAAAAAAGCAGTATTATAAAACAATAATGTAGTAATCTGGTTTTTTTTCACTTGAGAAAGGCAATATTTTTATGCTAAAAGTTTAATCAAATAGAATAAATATTTCAATGGGGAAATAAATTTCTCTTTAATCGAATTGTTTTGTACAGGGAAATCACAAATTAAAGAATTATTATAAAATTGTAACATGATCGTTGATATAAAATTCATTACCCAAGAGTGGGATTTACATCTCTGTCAAAGTTCGCGTAGTGGCTGTCTGAAGTAGTTGAGAAAGCTTTGCAAATTCAAAATTTGGCTATTATAAGGTAATTGTATGGGGGATGATGATGAAGAGCGAGAAATGTTAATGGAGCATTTTGTCTGGTGTCGAAATTATGTCAGTGATTTATAAACTCTAGCTCTGAACTCATCACCTAGTTAATTGGCTCTTTGTGTCAGGCTTAATCCCTAATTGGTCCATAGTGATTGTCCATTACACATGAATATTATTTATCGAAACTAAAATTCCTAAAATACCAGGTGCAATGTTTCTTAATGTAACCGTTATTATATCTAATTATATATTTTTTTATCAATTACATCCTTATCTGTTCTGAACAAAATAAGTAAGATAATTTTTCAACTTTCAATATTTATAAATCTTGTCAATATTAAATTTTATGAATTCTTCAGAATCAGCTTTTGGTCAAATCAAATTAAATCAAATAAATTCAAATGCTGAATTTATTATCTAGTTTTTATCTTTTGTGTCTATTAATGAGCAACACGACATCTTGAATGAATTATATTAATATGCTGAAATACAAACTCACAATAATAGTGGTAAAAATAAATACTTGAATATATACCAGGAAATTTTTTTTTCATGCTAATCTTATATACCAATTTCAAAAACCTTTATTTAGACTATCTTTTTTCGGAATTTCATCATCAATTGATAAAAAAGTTTTTCAGAATTTTTCCTGTTTTTTTTTTTTTTTTTTTTTTTTTTTTTTTTTTTGTTAGGAAATAATTTTTCATTATTTATTTCACCCGCGTATATTTAAATCATTAATTTACACGACCATAGCTTTAGAATTATATCCATAACGGAAATGCGTGGACTACTAAGGCGTGCATAAGGAAGTCAAATATATCTTAGTGAAAAAAATGGAGAAGAACTAAGAACTAGGTTTCAATGTCATCTGTAGCTCAAAAAATAAATTGAGCAAAAGATTATTAATACATTAACATTTTTATAGGGATGAGAGTATAAAATATTTTATTTCGTATGAATCGGTAAGTAATTTAAGATAATTAGCCATAATTGATTTAAATGTTTTCTCAGTGAGGATGGGCTATATACATAATACACATTTTCCCTTCAAAAAAACTTGGGCTATTTTACATTTGAAAAGATTTTAAATAAAAAATTTCACAATAAACTGAAATAAGATTTAAGTTAAAAAGTGTAATTAGATTAAAGTTAAGAAGTGTAATTAGATTAAAGTTAAGAAGTGTAATTAGATTAATGTTAAGAAGTACAGGTTAAATAAATTACACTGATCAGCAGAGTTGAAATGAATAATAGGGAGTTAGAGAATTAGTAGTTAGTTGGTGCTTGTCTTAATGATAATGAGACATCCCAATTAAGCCGTTCGTATATAAGAAGTGGTCAGAAAGATCCTAGATGAAACGGATGAAGAACTCGAACCTTCAATTCTAATTTGCTAACTTATTTGAACCCGAGCGAGTTGGTAAGAAGTGAATTCTATTGTATTCTATAATTTTATTGGAGTTTAGGTAAAAACTGTCACACAAAGAGCTTAGAGAAATAAGATTTTAAACATTCATGCCTTGAATAAAAAACTTAATATATCTGTCTTTTTTCATTTAATTATTTAATTTTTTTGCTTTACTAACCACACACACATACACAAACACTCTCGCATATATATATATATATATGTGTGTGTGTGTGTGTGTGTGTGTGTGTAAGTGTGTGTGTGTATTCCGATTATGCAAGCATCAAGACTTGATCTACAATTCATTTTGTTTTTTTGTTCGCAATGATACGGGTATTAAAAGCTCTAGTACTGCTGAATTATTTCCTTTCTTACAGAATAGTGTCCTGAAATTAATTATAGTCATTACAAATTTGTTTGTTAAGCATTATGATCAACGTGATTTATTTATTCATCTACAATGAATTTCTCTACAATTCTTAACTCAAATAGTAAGTTAATGGATAAATAAATCAATGGTCTAAAAGTTCAATACTCATTACCCATTCATAAAAATTATAATTCCATGTATATTAGTGCTTAGATACCTAATGCACCATGCCTTGTAGTATATCTATTTCGTTTAGAATATTCTATTATTTACTAATCCAGTTTCTTCATATCATTAATTATATTATACCATTACATTTTACTTTGAAAAATTCGAACCGAATTTATTCCTACCGAATTAAATAATTCATGTAATGAGCTTAAATTCTTACTGATTCCTTTAAAATAATATCGAAAATCCAGTTTTTAACGATGTGGATGAATAATGGTTTCTTTTTATAAATTATTTTTATAATGTTTACATAATCCAGCATTTTAAACTTTTATTAAATAGATGAGTTTACTGTATTTACATACAAAATTGTAAATTTGGTTCTCCGAATAATATATTACATCAACGTGTTTATAAAGAGAGTTATTATGTAACAGATTAACAAACATATGCTTTTTTTTCTTCATCTTCATATTATAACACATGATTTAACATGTCTTCCCCTTTAACTAACACTTAGATACTTTAAGTCAGTGCTCCGCAACCTTTTCTCTTCTACGACGCACCAAAATTCTTTCTAGAATTCCGCGGCACACCAAAAGCTAAAGTATATAGCTATTAATTGATACACAAATTTTACAATAAATGTTTGTTTTTTATTTGAAAAGTATACATACATAAAACCATAACATATTTATTTCTACGCAATCATAATAATTATTAATGTGATAACTGCGCTTGTTTCAATGAACACAAAAGTTTTACATTCGGCTCAATATTTGACAACGCAACCCGAAGTTCTTGGTCAAGATCTTTTAAGCATGATCGCTTATCAGTTTCAATTAATACAAGAGTTGAAAAACTTTGCTCACATAAATATGTCGTTGAAAGTGGAAGTAATGTTAAGATTGCTTTGTAGGAAATGTGAGGATATTCTTTTTTAACATAAATCTAGAAAACATCTAATGGAACTTCGGAGAAGTATAATTTTAAAGTCATGTCATTATTTAAGTCTATAAATTCCTCTCGAATTTGTAAAGGCAGTACTTCCGTAGAATTTATTGCATTGGTTACAAAAGGATTTCGAATCCAATCGTATTGATCCGTATTAATGGAATAAAAATATTGATCAAATTTCTGCTGAAGCATACTTAAATGTTGTTGGGCCAGATCCACAATTAATTGGTTGTTTTCAATTGTAATATGATTGGTCCTTTGGTACATTTTCAAACATCCTTTTTGCAACTCTTTCTGCCAAAGTTACAGTTTTTTAATAAATCCTTGTAATTTGTCGGAGCACGTCAAAATATTCTCATTTCGACCTTGCATTTTTTTATTAAGTTCATTCAAATGCTCGAATATATCAGCCATGTATGCAAGTTTGGCTATCCAGTAATCATCATTGAGGTGCTGGCATATTTCGAGCATATTCTGTGTTAAAAGAAATTCACGCACCTCGTGACGAAGCTCAAATAATCTAACAAAAACTTTGCCTCGGGATAGCAAACGAATTTCTGTATAAAATAATAAGGATTCATATTCAGCTCCCATTTCTGCGCAAAGTAATCCAAAAATTCGCGAATTTATGGCTCTTTATTTAATTAAGTTTATGATTTTAATGCATTCATTCATCGTGTTCAAAAGTTCTTCCGACAAATTCTTGACCATCAATGTTTCTCAATGTATGCAGCAGTGTGTAAATTGTATCGTCAGATTTTTTGTTTTACACAAGAGACAAAACCTTTTTTACGACCCGTCATTGCCGCAGCGCAATCCATGCAAACAGCAATACAGTTGCTTCATTGAATATTACATATTTTGAAGAAATCATTGGTTACTTGAAAAATTTCTTCACGGGCAGTTCGCTCTGGAACCTCCTTACAAAATAAATAATGTTCTTTAATAAAGTCCTCGTCAACGAAATGTACAATAGCTATCAGCTGTGCTTTATTTTTAATATCAGTTGTTTCATCGATCTTTTTTTTTATATATATATAAATTTATTTGCAAAACTCCTCATGCTCCACATTGCATAACATGAGGCTTACAGACGTAAGTGGTAACAACATTTTACAATAATAATAATAAAAATAAAAAAAAGAAACATAATTAAGAGGGGGAAAAACACAAAACAGACAAATATAAATAAAGGAAGGGAGGAAATATATAAATAACAGAAAGGAAGGTAACTATAAATTTTAAAAATCTATACAGTAAACAAATTTTCTCTAGACATTAAGGCTTTCAGAACAATTGACCAACAAAGACAAAATAGGTGGCCAGGAAATACCTAAGCGTTTTAACTCCTTTTTAAAATTTTCTCTTTTACAAAAATATAAATTACAATACAACAAGACATGTTCCACGATTTCAGCGTCCAGACCACAAGAACAAATATCATTACCAATTAAGTTAAACCTAGATAAATAGCTCTTAAAATTTCCATGTCCTGTTAGAATCTGGGATAACTTAAAATCAGTAACACATTTTTTACATTTTAGCCGTTGATAAATGGTTGGAAAAAACTTTTTAGTCCACAAAGCCTTAGGTGAGGCCAAGAATATGGAGTTCCAGTCAGAAACAGTTCTTTCCCAAGCTAAATACTTCCAGTGGGACGATGGCACAGACATCAAAAGGCTCATATCTTGGCAAGTTGCCTCTTTAGCCAACTGGTCCGCTCTATCATTGCCGAGATTTCCACTATGGCCCCGAACATAAGAAAAGTGGATATCACAGTCTTCAAGGTTGTACAGAATAGACTGAACCTCCACAACAAGTTTTTCTGTAGAATTTATATTGCACAGAGAAAGAAGCGAAGAGAGCGAGTCGGTGCAAATAAGAAATTTAAGAGTACCGCCCTGACGGAGAGAGTCCTGAATCATTTTTACGGCAAGATTAATGCAGAGTAGCTCGGCTTGAAAAAGCAATCTCTCGCAAAGCGATCTGAAGCGCAAATTTTTCAGCCGATAACAGTTTTTTAATCAGTGTTCCTAAAATATCGCTTGGCATATCGTGAATACGTCTTTTAACAGTATCAGCAGACAACGAAACTTTATTCACTTCTTTAACTTCATTGGGCCCAAGCATAAGTCTAACAATTTCCCTGCATGCTGGTTTAATAAGTGTTTCGCCGACAGTATGTGGCTTCTTCTGACATAAAATTAATTTTGCAACATGATAGCTAGTTTCTAATGCCTTTTCAGAAACTGTTACGGCCGATTTTATAAATTTCTTCTGTTTTTTATTTTGTTCTAAGCACCTCTTAAAATATTGTTTGTCTTTGTTGGCACAACTAGGATGGCCTGAATATAGATGTCGCTTTAATTTACTGGGTAACATTGACTCGTTTGATAGCTGATCGCCGCAAATGATGCACTGTGGTCTTGGTGCCGTTTCGTCACCACACCACGAGAATCCATATTTAATGTAGTCTTCGTCGTACTTTCTTTTCACTACCTTCTTTAGGTTTTTTGTAACACTTGTGCTGGGTTCTTCATCATCTGTACGTAAAGACGAATCTTTCCGACGTAAAAATTTATCCATATTTAAAGGGGTATAAAACTTAAAAATTTTTATACGAAGAACGTTAACCAAACATAATTCAGTAAGATAATTAATAATAATTATCGTTTGTGGTAGGAAAGTGTTTATTTAACTATGTGTTGTAAAATAGCGACAACAATGACATACGAGTGAACGTGATGTACCACGCTCAAATGCAAATAACACATGCGCATGAGTCTTCAACGACGCGCATAACGGTCATTTTGCTTTATCTATGATTAATTTGGTGGGCCTTGGTGTTTACATAACACACTGTGCAGTTTTCAACTGTTCTCACCAGGGGACCATTGAATAATTATTTAGTTATAATAATTATTCTATAGTATATTTAGAAAAATAGACATTATTATGAAAAGAAATTGTCATTGTGTATTAAATACATGATGAAAAATTGTAAAATGTCAAATGTATTTGACCGCGGCACACCTGTATCTGGCTCATGACACACCAGTGTGCCGCGGCACACCGGTTGCGGAGCACTGCTTTAAGTGAACCTGTTTGAATTGAAGAACCCTCCCAATAGATGAATTTCTATCCATATGCCATGAAATACTTTACATGTATCTATGAAAATGCACTTTTAGATATTCGAGGCTTCAAGTTATCCTCCTGGCGTGATGAGGAAGACTGGAGAGGGATGTGTAACCTAAAATGTTATTTTCGCTTCTTAATCATAGTTGAAAATGACGACAATCGTAGCCCAAAAGCTTTGTGTTGCGTCTAAGAGCGAAGTTAATAATAAACACTTGATCAATCAATCAAATATGCTTTTTAGAATAAAACATCATTGTGCTTTTAAGAAATGCTTTTGTAAATTACCACAATGTAGTATTTTATTGCCTGAGATGATATTTTAATACTATGACTGAAAAAATTCTGCATCAAGTTTCATCCTTTATGTTCTAAATAGTGTTCACACATACTAAAAATAACATAGTATTCTACAGAGTAGAAAAAAAATGTATTTATTACATTATATTCCTGGCACGGGATTTTATTTTTCTAAAAGTGATCTTTTTTTGAAGTTTGAAGCAGCACGTAGCGTAAATTGCGTGTTATTGAAGCTAAAAAGAGTAGAAAGTATTACACCACGAAACTGAAATAAACAATCAAGAGAAGGAGGTTGTTTCGAAAATGAAATATTTTTTGATGATTTTATTTTTCGATGTAGTAGATTTTTATACGAAATATATCTCCTAAAGTATTGAGTCATTGATTCAAAATGTAAACTAATACGGTAGAAATTTCACAAAGGAACTTAGGAATGCCCTCAAATTAATGCAATTTGATCTTTTATTGCTTAATAAAATGATTAGTATGATTTTGATTATTCAAAAAAACGAATAAGATTCTAAGAAATACAAGGTAAAAGAGTTAATTTTCTGAGGGCTTTAGTAAGATGTGGGATGTATTGTTGTAGTTTCTTATCCTTTTCTCCCTTTTTTAACTATTTATACAGGATTTAATTAATGTTTTGTGATCATCGTTTCGACGCTAAGAAATTTGAAATCCTTCACTTCACAGAGTTTTTGTATTCGTATTGACAACAACAACAGAAACGACAAAATTTTGTTAGAATCTAGACCATTGCTTTATTATTTTACTATAATACATACATAACATAAAAGAATTTATTAGTAGTAACCAGTTACGTTTCAGTAGAACTTTACTTTCAGTAAGCATTCCCTTACTGAAAAATTGTAATAATAAATTTTGTCATTAAGTTATCATTATTATGCATATTAATTAAAATACTATATGGAAAAGTATAAATGGATAATTTAAAGAAATTATTATAAATAAATTAACTATATATTTAATTCCACGCATGCAATGTGACCTCGATTTGTGAGTTGTCATGATGGCGAGCTTGTGTTTGCATTACTTCCGTCGAATCAGGAATTCGAGTCCTGATACCATTTAGGACTACCCTTTTAGTGTCGTACGTTAATTCCCTTGGTGCTCCAAATCCTTAAGTAGATGTGATTTGGAATGCTTGGTTAGAGAGTGAGATTTCAGCTCAGATGTCATCCTCGTCACTTCACCGTTGTTCGAAATTGAGAGATGTTTTTTCGTTTACCCCTTTTTGTTCCTTATAAAAGTAACATTTGTCCGCTATTAAACTATTCACACATGTTACAACTCCCTTATATATATTTAAAATTTGCGTTTATTTATTTAAAATTTTTAAATTCAGAACATAGTGTAATCGATTATTTCAACAATTTAATAACATTGATTCTACTTTGTTGAAAATAATTTAGAACTTTTAATTATTTTTTTAAAAAAAATTGGTGGATATTAAAGAAGAAAATAATTTATGAGCAAATTATTCATAAAATGAATTATATTTTTTACCAGTTTTAAATGATTCAACCAATAAATATAAATGGAAAATGAAAAAGACACGACTAATGAATATATTCAGTTCCATTATGAGGTACATATTAACGTAATACTTGTTTTTCTCTTTTTCTGCGTCATATTTGAAAGTATGTACATGGTACTTGCCTTTGGTGAGATGGCAAACCTCAGAACAAACTACTAGCTACTGCCTATGATAGGAGCTAAAAAGAATGAGATTATCACAATCTTGGTTGGTGAAATGAAATATTCAAGAGTTATGAATATCTTTAGTGGTATGTTTGCAACTTTCTATCCCTGCAGACCGTCAGTGTTTATTACCCACTGCCTCCTGAATATGCGCCCCTTAACCATGATCATGAATGTTAATCACGTAGTAAGACTCTTACATAGCTTCCTCTAAAAGATTTAACCAGTTCATGTAACAAAGCGAATATTTTGATGTTGAAATGTATGTGTGACATTGATTTGTAATATATTATAAAAATAATTAATGTGTATACTTTTGGCTACAACGTTAAACTAAAAATTCGAGAAAATATCGGCACGGATTAAATTGATGATAATCCGACTGAAAGTTTTAATTATTAATGCATAATGTAGCTTAATTGAATTACCATAAAACGGAACGATTTTCGATTTCTATTAAATGACTATTGTGTTAAACTTAAAAGTGTATAAAATATATTTATTATCTCATGTAATTATTCAGTTAAATGATAATTTTATGTGTAATACATTATGTATCTATATTTGATATATCTGAATAAACTAAATAATTAATAAAAAATGTAGAGATTTATGAGACTTTTGATTTTATAAAATCTCTGACTTTTAGTTTAATAATTTCTGCATTGAAATGAAATAAATAATGAAGTAGTATTTTACAGTAATTCCAGATAAGCTAAAAGCTCCCACATCGACAATTCATAAGTACATTGTACAAAATGAAGGGACTTTAAAAGAATTATGTTAATGATGTAAAGCATTTTTGCATTGCGTAAATGAAAACATAAATTACAATTAGAACAGATTTTCAAAACGTTTTCAATTTTCTGGTAAGATAAGCAGAACCTTATTGCTCACATTTTGAAAAATGTGCTTCGAAACTATGGTAGTGACTTCCTGTATTCTTTGAGTATCATGGCAATTTTTAGATCATCTATTGCTTTAGGATTATTTTCACATACTTTGTCCATTACTCATCGCCACAGAACAAGTCAATGAATGCTCAGATAATAGGAAAAAAATGTGCTTGATTTAAAGAAGGCCTTGAAATAAACCATATGAGTAACCAAACCAAGCACATGATTAAAAAATATTATTTTTATGCAATTGATTCATTTAAAATTTTTTGGACCATCTTCCTATCCTGATCTGAGCATTCTCTGACTATTCCTATGGGGATTTGTAATAAACAAAGTTTTTGAAAATAACTCCAAATCAATAGTGATTAAAATTAACACATTACTCAAACAATATTAGAAATCATTCCCAGCATCTCGAACCACTTTCCTCAATATATACAGAAATGAATCGAACTTTGCCTCCTTTAAAAGGGTGGACATTTTGAACAATTGTTGATGATGTACTATGATATGTTATAAGTCTTTTTTGAAATTAGAATCTATTGTTTATAGTTCGTTTTTTTTCTATGATATACTTAAAAGTTGTCAATACGTTAACTTTTAGGATACCCTTTAGTTTATTTACACGAAATAATATATACATTAAAGTGCAATATGTTCTGTGCGGTTTGGCCTGGCGCATGCGAAATGACTCTCGTTCCTTCTCACCGCACCGGTATCATATCGAATTTAGTGATCGAATCGAGTGAGGTGCGCTTATGTAACATGGTCATGTACTATAGTGTACCAATTTGCATGCACATCGGTGTCTGAAGTAATAAACTTTGTTTTATTAAGATAATACATTCCACTCTTTTTTCGGCAATTTGTTTTGTCTGAACTATTTTCTGCAACACAAAACATTTGTTGCACGAAATTCTCTAAAATAATTAATCTTCTCATTTTTGTAAGCCATTTATTTATTAATTTATATTAAATTTGTTCAGGAAAGAAGGTATTTAATTAAATTTTGGCTTTTAATGGTATTAAATTCTAAAATTGACTTTCATTAAAGGGATGCAAATTAAATACATTGTTAATGATTTTTACTTTGTAAAATGTTAAACTTAGAAGTACTATCAATATGTATTTATATTGTTCAGTGAAATACAACGTACATAGTAAAAATTTTAAATTTTATAGAAAGTTAAATTTCTTTCTGATTATATATATATATATATATATATATAAATTATTTCTATGTTAAAATAAAATGTTTGATTTTGTGATGAAGCATTAAAATGCTTTTTTATAATATTCATATTCTTTATACGGAATAAGCAGTTATGATGAAAACTATTGTTTTCGACAGTTAATAACATGTATTTTAATTGACAAAATTTCTCTTCCAAAATTTCATTAGGTAAACATATAAATTGATATTTTGCTTAAGACTTACAGATAGATTTCGTAAATGTACACTGTTGATTTTTCTGATAGCATAAACGAAACAATAATTTTGGGATTTCTTTAATATTGGTTCATAATAATTTTCAAATACTTAATATAACCCAATATGTCAGTGTGAATCTAAAAATAATGATCTGGAGAAGATTCTATTTGTTCGGGTTTCAAAACTTTAATTCATAAACCTTAGACTGTTTAACTGTTTAGTCTGTTTAAACATGGAACATATCTTTTAACAGCCTCAGAAAAATTAAAATAATAATAATAATAATAAGTAAATAAAAATAAAAAAAAAGTAATTTTTGAACACATGCTCAAAAACTTATTTTCTCCATTTACATACAACTGTTATGTACATATTTAATTTTATTGTGGTTTGAGGAAACAACAACGCAGATTGTTGTGAGCCTAGGATAACACGTTGTTATCTGCTGAAACTATTTAAAATAAAAAGAAAATGTGTTATGTGTAGTGAGAACACCATCAATAGGAATAATTGTGACTAATTTCACAGAGTTTCATGAATTGTTGGTGGAAATCATATAAAGTTAATGTGTAATTATATGACGAACATTTTGACGTTGGACACTATTGTGATGCGTATTTCCACGCTTCTATCTCTTAAATGTGTCATTGCGAGTTAAAAAATCTAAATAACACAAAATCACACTACTTATCTAATTTTTACTCTTCATGACAGAACAATCAAATATTGAGATGATCATTGCGCCTGTGAACCTAATTCTCAATCCTTCATTGCAAAAGATAATAAGAAATGAATAATGATAAAACCTAGTTTTAAATACGGGTTCAAGGCAAAAATTAATCAATCAATCTCGGAGAACGCTCTACACTGATCTAACATTATTACATAAATGTATTTAAAATCCTTTTTATAATACAGATTTACTTAAATACATAACTAAAAAGTAGCGTAAAGCTAATTTTTTTGACAGTACGAATTCAAAAAATGTATTGATTGTTACAGTTCTTGTAATATATGAAATACATTTTTAAATTTTAAAAGCAAATAAATTATTTTAAAATTAATTTTCCTGTTTAAAACAAATTTGTAATAATAATTTTTTGTACGTAATCGATTAACTGTTGTTTTTTTTCTTAAAAAAAAGAGACTCATATTATTGCTCTATTTGAATTTATTAAAATTTATTATTAGATGATGCAACATCACAGGAGAAATTCCCCCCATATATATATATATATATATATATATATATATAATCACTTTCATAGAAATATCGAATGTAATTTTATATACAAATTTTTATTTAAATTTTAAGGTAATTTAAGTATGTTTTTATATATCTTCGGTTAAAAGATATACATTTCAAAACAGTTTATTTTATCCTTATTTTTTTCTATTGATAAAAAAAGAATTCAAACAATAATATAAAAATTCTTGATATTAGGAAAATGAAAATAAACTCAATTTCACTTGAAGTAGAGAAATCAGCTTTTCTGTGTTAACAAGAATATATTTTTAAAATATGAAAAATCATTTTATTTTTATTGTGAATTATATCGGTTGTAGTTCAAGTGGTATTTCTTTTTAATAATGAGACTCAAAATTTAAATTACATTAGGAATATTTTAGAATCCTTCTTAGGAATTCTAAGTGTATTCTATTTATTTCTCCATCAAATTATTCTTCAATATAAATATTAACCAAAAAATACTCAGAATTATTGTGTTATATGTTGTTACGAAAGTCTTTTGAGTTAGTTAGTAAATATATGGCTTGAAAATAATATAAAATCTACTTTAAAAAAATAATAAAAGTGTTTTTAATTTTAAATTGCTAGCCTTCAAAAGTTGATAGATTCTTTTTTGTTGTTGTTGTTCATTTTACACTTTCCATTATTCTGAAAAGATAAGGAGATTAATAACAAAACCAAATACCATTAAACTCGAATGACAAAAAAACTTTTGTTTTAAAGCTGAATACATAATACGTTGCTTATTATATTTAATTAAAATTTAAATAATTTCTTTTTTCAGATAGCTTCTGAAAGGACATATTATTTGCTTTTGATTCATTAATAATTGTTTTAAGCAGTGAGGGAAAAAGTTGAGATCCATTAATATCTCTTAAAAGATGATGAATCATTAAATATTTAAACAATCAAAATACCACTTAATATTGAAAATGCTGGTTTTTCAAATTACCTTTTCAAGCGTTATAAATTATTCATTAGAGATATTAAAATAAAAATCAGTTATAAATAAATAATTCATTGAAGTCATTATCAATTCATTTTTTAAATCGACGAGTGAATAACTATTCATCTTGAATTGAAGTTGAATTTTTAAATTGAATTTCAATTGCAACTAATGCATTGTCATGAAATCTAACAAAGGTAATAAGTACATCTGAATTCACAATTACATATATATATATATATATATATATATATATATATATATATATATATATTTAACAAATATATATATATATTTAACACACACACACACACATATATATATGTATCTGATGAGAAATGTACATAAGCATAGAGTCATATTTAGAAGTATGAACTCTGCAAATAATAAATTTTTATTCAGTATATGCTTCTGAGATTTATCACTTCTCTTGTTTTAATGCAACACTAAACAACTACGCATTTTCAAAGAATTATATATATTATGTAATGAAAAAAATCTCTACCATAGTACTTTTGGGGTAACTTGTTTGTGTAAATTTCCAAATAGTTAAATCTTTATAAAAGAGCTGCTGTGTGTCGAAACTTATTAATTACCTCTTGAAATGTGAGGAAATATTGCTTTTATTTATAATTTCTTAAACTTAATTTACTTTCAATTTT
>BMAW01109380.1:68013-95112 GCA_019974015.1 Nephila pilipes | reverse complement strand
ATATATATATATATATATATAATTTAGAGGTGTAAAGAAGGGTCATATTCTTTTTAATAACTATTATAGTCTGAATTTTTAAAAAATTAAGATATACATGCTTGCTTAATATTTACATAGAGATATTAATGGGATTAAAACATGTAATTACTGATAATTTGGATATTTTTGAGAACGGAACATTAAAGTTATTCAAACAATCGAGGAATTATGGAGTACAATAGTTAAGACTAAAAGTTTTTGTGATATATATCTTTTTTAAATATATAATATAACTTAAGATTTTTAATTGTACCTAATAATGATATTTTATTCATTTCGTAGAACTACATAACTACTTTTTTTGTCAGAAATATTTCTCCCCTCTTAGATGAATATGGATATGATTTGTAAGATATACGTTCATTTAGGTGTCATTTTACAGAAAAGTCTTACATAATATGTTTCCAAGATTTTCTTATGATTTTACAAAGCGTACTTATGCACATAGTGAACCAAATTAGAGTTTTTATATAAATAATACCTGTTTTAGGAAATAATTTTGTACATTCTAAAACGATAAAAAAAAAATCTAAATTTCTGAAATAAAGTTTCTAAAGAACGAGGGTATTCATTGCCTCGATTGGTCTGAATGTTCTTCTGATCTAAAACTCATTCAAAATGATTGGGGAACTTTGGATACGCAAATTGTTTGTCGAAAATATTCTCCAAGAAACCATAATACCTTTATATGTGCTGTGAAATGGATACATTTTCTCTTCAGAATAAAGGTCTGAATAACGTTGCAAAAAGGTGAGGTCTAAATCACCGTAAGAAATATATCCAATGCAACAATCAACAGATCGTGAGAAATGTTGCGCCGCATATATACTTAACACCTTACTCACAGGTTCCTGCTGTCGCTTATATGAACTTTTCTGTCATTCTGTATACTGCATTAAAGGATAACTTTTTACATTTAAGGTGTTTCATAACTTTTTTAATTTTTAGAGCTATAAAAGTTAATTTTTCTATGGTCCTAATAGTGTGACAATGATAATTTATGATTCTGTCAGGTCCAATTGGTCTTCAAGGACGGAATCTTTATTTATCTCATATTGCATTTTAAATTTTTTATGTATAATGAACATGAGATGTATGAAATCTGACAGCACTCTACATCATTACTTTTTTTTTTAACAAATAATTAAAAAGATTTTCTACAAAAACTAACATTTAGATATTTAGCTAGGCATAGAAACCTCAAGCTGCACATATTGCCATAAACATTTGCGCACCAAGAAGTAAGAGTGGGATTGTTTTGAAACTTGGCAAAAAGGTACGTGTTAGGCTGATGTGTAAATGAAAAGAAATACAGCGTGATTGCTCATTGCGTAATGACACCAGAAGAGGTTGAACTTTGTTCTCCTTGGACTACAAAACAGGTAAGCAGAGTTTGTTTGCTTTTTTAAACTGTGGCAGATAGACAATTTTAACTAGTAATGCCATTACGCCGCCATCGGAGACAATATGATCAGCGGTCAGCGTTAGAGATGGGAAGAATCATAGAGATGATAGAAACCAGGTAACCAGCTCAGAGAGTAGCTCGTAGACCGTTCTGACTTTACTGTGAGGATGTTTAGGGACCAATGAACAAGAGAGAGGTCTCTTATATGGCGACCAGGGTGAGGACGCCCTGGACTGAGCAATAGTGGTAACATCATAAGACACGTACGCATAACGCCAACTGTGTCATTGTACACCATCCATACATATACTGCACATTCACTACAAGCCTGTGTGTCAGTCCGTACAATCGTAAGACACCTGTCTGAAGGACAGTTGTTATGGCGGTGCCCATTCAGTGTACTGTCATTGACACCCCATCATTCTCGCCATTGGATTGGTGTCGTGCTCAAAGAGATTGGAGTGAAACCAACTGGAATACGGTCGTCTGTAGCGACGAATCCAGATTCATTTTGGGTAGTGATGGCAATCATATACGTGTGTAGAGACCCCGTGGTGGAGGTCTCCTGCACAGCAGCAGACCTTTTTCACAACTGGTGTGAAAATATGGGGTGCCGTTGCATACGACACCCGGTCACCTCTAATATTGATCCATCGTACCATGACATCTCAGAGGTACATTCGTGACATTCTACAGTAACATGAGTTGCCACTCATGGCAGGGCTCCCAAGAGCCATTTTTCAACAGGACTATGATCACCCACACACAACAAGAGTTCCTCAATATTGCCTCTACTACATTTCTGTCCTTTCCCGGCTTTCACGATCCCTTAATTCGTCTCCATTCGAGCGTATCTGGAATCATTTAAGACGACAAATTAGACTACCTACGAGCTTGGTCGAATGAAAGGCGAGTTTATAGAAACTGAAGAACAAGATGTCGCAGGACATCATACGGGACATGAAGTGATACGGTCAGGCACTGACCGTATCACACCATGTATTCCTGCTAACCCAACAGGATATTAAATCCACCATACATTTTTAATATTTTTTTTTATAATAAATGGTCATTTTGCTTTGATTTTGTAAGCACTTACATGAATGTCATACTTAAGTATGTAAAATTTCCTTTTTTTTCTGATAACTCTTTCTTGGTACTCAAATTTATATGGCAATGAGAGTATATATATTTTTACTGTTAAGTGTTATACTTCTGAAACTGGATTGCGTCCCAAAAAATGCCAAAAGGATTTGAAATAGAAGTATCTGATACAATTTTTAAAAATACAAGCAACATCTAAAAATGTAGTTTCTTCACTCATATTTATTTCTATTTTTCATTGTTTATTTACATTTTACTATATCAAATAATGTAAAAATTGAGTAATATTTCTAATTAAAGTTCAAACTATAAGAATTATATTTGATTAATCAAATTAAATGTATCTCTTGAATTACGTGATAGAAAATTATTGATTTAATATTCATCTAAGTAATGTCAAATGTCCATATCATAATTTAAAAACATAATTTCTTGTATCTCTTTGTGAGAATTAATGTCAGGTGAAAATTAGTGTAAATATGCTTTTATTATTTCATGTAATGATCCTAAGACTTGGAACCAATATTCAATCCCCTAAATGCATCATCTTCCATGAAATGTGCTCTGATTTCCCCTGTATCACAATAATTCTTGAAACAATAACTTTATTTATAGTTTGAGGAATATAGACTTTTCTTATTAAATCATGATAGCCATTGATTAAATAATAGTTATAGTTAAATTAAGTACACAATTGCATGCAATATCATTTATAAGCAAGGTCCTTATTTAAATATATATCGATTTATTTTTAATTGCATATGAGAAATCGGCATGATAATAAACCTGAATGTTAAAAATATGTCGATTTATTTTTAATTACATTTGAGAAATCGCCATGATAATAAACCGGAATGTTAAAATGACACTCAAATTGAGTTTTATTAAATTACAATTATCAGTTCAATGCAACCGGGTAATCTCTCGCCGATAAAAATAATATTTTAATGAAAAGAATCTATTCCTTTAATAATTAACTAGCATTATCGAAATAATACGATCCATTTTAAGTATTTTAAATATATATATATATATTTTAAGACTTATTTTCAATACAATCAAAATGAACTTTCTTTCATCTGTTTATTCCAAAATAAAATAAATACTTAAAATTTACCAAATTAATAAGCAAAAATACTTCATTGATACGCATAATTATCTTATCTATTACTTAAAACGTTTTTTTTTTACTTAGAGACTTAATCCTTGAGAATGTTTCATCTCAATAACATAATATAATTAAATTTACTCCAAGATCGCTGTATGATATATTTATATAATGAAAGGTTTTATTTCTGATCAAATAAAGTGCGAGAACTATAATGGAACTAATTTATGTGAATCCCTTTCTTTTTCAAATTCGAAGACTGAGTACTAAAGATAATAACTATTAATAATACCTTTCGCAATATTTTTTTTCGCCGTTCATCTTAGTTGGTTGGTTTATACCGCTTTTGAATTCTTTAAACAGTTACAAATATTTAACATAGTAAATTTAAGTAACGAAATGAAATAATTGATTGTGTGTGGAATTTTAAATTTTTTTTTTTATAAAAATGTAACAAACTGGTACATTCTGAGGGACATCTTAACATATTTTGATTAAAAGTATGTGCTTGAAGAAATAAAGAAAGTAAAAGATAAAATTTGATTCCAAAATTACTTTTAAATATTAAAGTGTAGTAATATTATATCAACCAAGGAAATATTAAAGCTTAAATTTCAAGAAAGTGCATTAAATTAAAGAATTTATGATTTATTAAATAAAAAGAATGAATTTTAGAAGTTAGATATTTTACAACAAGCGTGTTATTAAATATTTCAATTATTAATCAAAGATTGCATGAATTATCATTATTAATATATTAAACGACAGAGAAACTTATTTTATTTGCGCACTTTTATTCAAATTTGAAAGTTTCAAAATGGAAGGAATTATCAATAAGTAGCTGAAAATATGTACATTGTTTAGAATAATAAAAATAGTACTGACACTAATAGTTTTTAAATTTAAAACTTAATTCAGCTTCACTTCAAGCAAAAGTTTATAATTAATAGATAAATAATAGCTAATAATTTTTATGAAAAAACATATTATGATAAAATATATACTTACTTATGAGACAAATACTTATTTTTGATAAGATTTCCATAATTTATTTTTTCCCAATTAAGTATTACATAATCTTATAAATCCAACAGATAATAACATATTACACAAATTATATATATCATCCCTTTTCTTCGTTTTAGATTTAATCTTGCTTTTTTTTATAACATTCAATAATCAAATCTCTCTAAATGTGTGTAATATCTCAGTAGTAGTATTCTATTATAATTTTTTTCTTGAAAGCATGAGCCAATCAATTTTTTTGCTGATACAGAAATTCAAGAATTAATTATTTATTAAATTAAGAACATGCTACTCTTAATTAACTATAATTTACGACATTAGTATTCGTTATATATTAATATATGGAAAATATGATTCATTTCAAACATTTTAAATAGATAAAAATTAATAGATATATCGAATAACGTAAGGAATAAGATTAGTTCAAAGTTTTAGATAACAAAAAGTATTTATTTTCTTAAATATTTTAAAATATAAGAAATTTTAAAATCCACCTAAATCTTACAAATATTGCTAGAAAAATTATTACAATATTTTTTTAATAAAATTTTTATATAATATTCAAATTGTAAAATAAACATAAAATAATTCTTATATCTACTAAAAGATTTTTCTGTGAAAATGAAGGTGTGAAAGTTGCCGACGTCATTAAGACATATTTTGCTACAAACCATATTTCAATAAATATGATTAGTATGTTTTCCGAATCAATAATATACTTCAATATAGAAAGAAATCTTGAAAGACACATCCAAGTCACACAGCTTTTCACTTCATCTTACTGACTTTATTAGAATATCCAATTTCTCGATTAGTTCCTTATCATTCTCGAGAACCAAATAAAAGGAACATCACAAATACATTCGAAATCCAATATTCCAATTCCATAACATTTTCTGAATTACAAACGAATGAATATTTTAAGCTGATTTTCTGCAACGAAATGATATTCCGAAATCAAAGTCTAACCATTCAGAAATCGAGGAAGGAAGCTTTTTAATTAGATCACGGTGATGAGTGAGATGAAGATGTCATTAGACTGATTCTCCGGATGCAGATTAGCGTCCAGATGAATGGCCTTAATGACAATGGGAGCAATATTACATATTTTGCTCGGGGCGAGCTCCTTTAAGACGCTTTTAAGAAGTAGCTTTTCGGCGCATTAATGTCTTTAGTGCTCGCGTTTGGGACAAATCATTGAAAATGTTACCCATTAAAATTTTTTCTTATTATTATTCTATTTTAATCGGATTAGAAAATACTCTCTACATTGAAATATGATATAGTTGTTATTTTAAAAAGGTGATAGTATCAATTATTTTTTAAAAAATAAATCTTATGCATTTTTAGAGTTAATGCATTAAATACGGATATGTCTAAAAAATAATCTTTGCTGGAAGTTTCAAATATAATAAGCTCCTTTTAAATAATTGAAGCATTAAAAGTCAAAAAAAAATTCTGTTTTGTATTTTTCTGCTAAAGTACATAAATTAATAAAAATATTATTTATGAGCATTTGATAAGTAAAACACTCTCAAATTAAGTTTTAAAATTGGAGGAAAATACGTACTGAAAGATTGCGAAATACATATATATATATATTATATATATATATTTCTCAAAATGTGTTATTTTAGAATTCTGTACACTTTCTTCCGAATCTGTTCCAACCATAGTGCTAATATAATACACATTATTAATTTAAGCTACATCCTTTTTAGTAAACATATTATTTTCTAAGGGATATTAACTAATTTTAGGAATGGTTCAACATATATATATATATATATATGTGTGTGTGTGTGTAAATTTTTTTTAAATTTAATTTTTAAAATTTTGCTTTAATTAAGTGTGTAGGATGTTTTGTTTATAACTAATGTGAAAAATTCCGAAATTATAAAAGTGAATACGAAATTATAATTTATCCAAGAATTACTTAATGGTAAATTCATTACTTCCGAAAGCAAATTTTATCTTGCTCATTAAAATTTGTTACCTAATTATAAAAGTGATTTTCTTTGAATTTACAGGTACATAAATATACGGGTACCAGCAAGGTTAAAATTACTACTATAGTTTTTAAACTAAACAGTGATAATTATTTAAACTAAACCTAACATATAAGCTCCCTTTTCCTTCTCGTCTCTGTAACCTTAAGATGTTTTCTTGATATATTAAATAATTTTTTATCGCTTTCGTTCGGAATGCATACATTTGTAATATAATAGCATTTAATTAAATTAGAATAGCATAGATTTGCAATTCATTATTTACTGTCATTATTTATTATTCCGTTTTAGAGACACAAAATTCCAACTAAGGAACTAAAAATATTATGATAGATTTCGTTATATTCTGTATTTTTAAAGACGGGCTAGTGATAGAAAATAGACATTTTATTGAACATTGTAACATATTTAAGGTAGTGGAATAGAACATAAAATTATGACTATTATATTTGTATATTTCGTTTTGAATTTCTCCCTAGGAGACGCATTTGAGAAACAGCATCCGATTTACTTAAAGCGAAATATCGAAATAACATTAATTGGAGAATGTTAAAGTTTTTCGTTTTGTATCGTGCGCTACTAATGTTCAAAGAAATAAGTATTAATTTGATATGTGGTTAATTTTACTGAATTGGGCAAAAATTAATATCGTCCAATTTTCTTTAATAAAATTAAGAAAAAATTTCTGGTAATTTTATATTTTTCTTCATTTAATTCTACATAAGTTCTTTTAAAACTTTTTAAGAAGTGTATTTAAATACGAGTATTTTATCAGGAATATGTTTGAACAAATCAATCTTTGATTGATTAATTCAACATTTTAATTGATTAAATCACAGACGCATATACTTCTTACACTTGATATGAATTCTATATTTGATATTGTATAAAATATACAACTTTATTTTTAGAATATACTGATATACAAAAACAAGTTTATATTAATTTTTTTCAAAAAAAAGTTTTAATTTATCTTCTCCTCTTATACTTTATTGGATCTTTTGCTAGCAGATTTATGATAAAGTTTTCATGATGTTCATAATTATGAGTATTTTCTCTAATAAAACAATTTATATAAATATTAATTGACACCATATCTTGATTCATTTATAGCAGAGATATTTAACATATTAAACCTTGGGGAACCCTGTGAGCTTACGCTTTTATTCAAGGAAAAATATAGTTTTATCAAAGCTTTATCCTACTTAAATTTACAAAATTATTATTACATATCTATTTTGTCACAATAGAAAGGTCTTAATAAGATAATGAATGATAAGGTACCAAATGGAAATTGTTTTTAATGGTTTTTTAAAATATATTCTATGAATAGTAAAGTAAAGCTACAATATTTTATATCATAACAAATTCGAAAAAAGGAAACATTTTAATGACATGGTTGTGATTGTTTATTACTACAAAGTATTTTAAGTCTAGCATAATTGTTGAAATCCTGAACCTAATGTCCTTTTTAGCATCTAATTTGATTCTGTATTCAAATTAGATGCTAAAAAGGACATTAGTTTTATTTTTTATTTAGTATTATTGTATTTAGTTTTTGTTTCTGCTACCAAAGAGAAAATTTTTTCGCATACATAGGTTGAAACATATGACATTAGATGTTTCACAACTCTTTCGATTATTTCAAGATATTATTTCCAAAACTGCATAATATCAACTTAAAAAAAATATAGTTTCAAATGAGTGTCGGTCGAAATAACAGTTTGTTGTTCTCTTTCATATATTGGGAGTTCGGAGCTGTTACAGTCTTGAGAAGGATTTTGGATCCAAGGTAATTTTTCTTTTTGAACAGCAAAATATCACGAAATGTTCTTTTGTAGATCTTCTAAATGTTGGTCAAAACTAGTTTTCATATATTTTAGTAGAATTAGAGTTACCGTAAACTAAAATATTATGTAAAAAAGAAAAGCATTCAACATTATTTTTCAATTTACAATCTTCCCCAAATTTCAAATTTAAAAAAGTGGCGTCATTTCTACTTTATACTTTGCACATAGTGTATTTATTCGCCATATAAGTGGGTGATTTGTCCCTGGCCCAAGGAATGAGACTAAAATGAGACCTAACGCGTCAAGACTAAAGAATTTGAAACACGTGACTTTTACAAAATTTGAGATTTTATTTTATTCATGAAATATTTATTTATAATTATATTTTTAAGCAAACTAACTTTACCCATGCACTTTTCTCACTCGATTAAAGTCTAAATCGGATTCTATTTTTCGCAATTATATTTGCACTACTACGAGGAGGACATCTGAGTTGGAACCTTCCTCTATTATGTCTTGCACTACGCCAACGGGAGGACTTTGAACCTCTACAGATTTTACATACACCAGTCGTGGCTACACGGCCGGTTTTTAGTTTCATCAAGTTTTGAACAAATAAACCGATGCTAACTGTCTGCCGCCATTCCACAATCATGAACATTAGGCTTCTATGGACAGCAACTAGGACGCATGTGCGAAGCTCCAATTCATCTGGGCGATTCTTATACAAACAGATTTAACATTTACTGCATTGAAAATTTAGCCGATTGTTGTCTGTAGAAAACAAAAATTTGCATACGTCATTTCAAAGTACCCAAATTAATTTCAAAAATAATTTTTTTTACAAATTGTGCATAATGAAAATAAAATGATAGTAATTGTTATTATTTATTTTTATTTCACATTATTCTTTATTAAAAAAGTTATTAAAAATAATGAATTACTTTGAATTAATACATATTTTCTTTATTGAAAATGTTCATTTACTGTATGAATATAAAATTTGCATCTTTAAAACCTGAATTCCATTATTTAAACTCTCTATCAATTTATCTTAAAATAGATATTGTTAAGAATTTCTTCTGTCTGATGGTGATAATTCTTTTTAAATTCTTTAAAAAATTAAAAATAATCTCAAGATATTTCATAAGGACGAAATCTTTATGTGAATATTTCTTTTCAAATTATCTTGGTGAAAATGAGGATTATATATATATATATATATATATATATATATATATATATATCATCAGCTAATAAATAAGGAATACTTTCTTCAATTTCATAGCTAAATTAAAAATAATCTTCAGGTTTTGATAAATTATTCTCATAAAAGAGTTTCTAAATACAAAAAAGAATTGAGCTGCTGAGTACAGAGAATTAACTAATCATAAAAGTGTATTCTGTGGTATGTGTAATGTCTGCTAATATGAACAACGTAGCTTATAAAATGAAAGTTTAGGAACAATAAATTTAATTAAGTAGAAATATAATATTTTAAAGAAAAAGAAGTTTTTATCATATACGAATAAATAATGAAATATATTTTCAGTTACCTTTCAAACAGAAAATATCTTGATATATGATAAAATTAACGGATAAAGTAATTACTCTTCTATTAAAATATAAATTAATTTTTGACAATTTTGTAGAATTTAATATATATGGAATTATTAATATATACTATAAAGTTGAATTTTTTATCACAGGCTATATTATTTTTTTAAACTCGTGAAAAAAGCTTACATTTGATACGTAAATATATAATAAGGTTAATATTCTAGTTTCTTTCTTTCCTAATTCCTAGTTTCTTTGGAACATTTGGTCTAAACAACCACATGAAATTTATACAAAATTGAAAATGCATGAAAAATTAACATTTAAATATTATATGCATTTTATTATTTTTTAATATAGTAGTATTTTGTCAATTTTGTACTATCTCATAAATTTTTTTCTATACATACACTTTGATTAAAAAATAGAATGAATAGTTTTGGCATTTATATGTTTTCGGAAAGGAAAATTCCAGCAAAAATAAATTGACAAGAAATTGAATAATTTCAAAGCGAAAAGGAAGCCAGTCTTAACAATTTATTTGAATACTTGTACGTTAAAAATATTTTCATTTTAACAGCTAATATAACTTTTGTCAAGTATATTGTACTGCAAGATCAATGTGTACAAAATTAATGTGAAATTATTAGAAAGTACCGCAATATTATGTAGATCCAAATATTTTGAAAGACAAGTTTTTATTTAAAAGATTGATGATGAAAGAAATCAGAAACAAAAAGTATACACTGTTTTGAATGAATTCTAATTCAGTAGAAATATTTTCAATTCAATTGACAGAAGTTTCTTAAATTTTGTTTCATAATCAAACAAATACACTGGTGTGAAAAAATTAAGAATAATTCATAAAATGCTAAAACATATAAGTAAATATTAGAAAAATTGTCATCATTAATGTTCGGAATAACTCATGGAAAGTCATCTGTCGAAGGTGTAACCTTGTTTTTATGCGAAACATTTCATTCGTAATCTCCATTCTTAAAACATCTGGCGGCCATCAGAACACATATAAACTGGCTCGTTTAGCATATGCAGTTCAAAGAATTTTCATGCAATTCAAGTGCAAAAAATATTATTAACGTTTAAATAGAACGAATCATGGAACAAAAAGGACATCATGATATGTTTGCAAAAGTAAGAATCATTAGAATGTTCTAATCAGGACGATCATAAACCAAAATGGCTCGAATTATGAATGTGCTTCAGTGTGTCATCTCAAAACAGAGACAAAGTTTCAAAATACTGGAATTGTTAATAGCACCAGGTCGAGCAAGAGTCATAGTTGTTTCACTAGACCGATATATGGGAAGAACTATTCGAAGTCAAAAGGACAACTGTGTCAGAAAACTGTGTTCAGTAACATTAGCCGCCACAGGAGTATGGGCTTACAAGAAACTCAATTATGTTGATCTCTATGCCAGATGGCCAGCGGTAAGTACGCTGGTTTAAACTGGAATTTATGACTGTGGGATAATACAAACTTAGTTGCCAAATCTCACTTTAATCGGAACACTGATTCTCACAGGCTAACAATTTGATAATAATGAGTAATTTATTTTCTCTTGAGATGCAACGGAAAGATGCATCATTTTCAGCCAACGGCAATCATGGTTCGTTCAGAAGACATACTGTACAGCAAAATAGACATCCATATCCTTAGGTCTGTGTCTGTGACTGCGATATGAATGTTTTCGAGCTTATATGGGTTATATTCGGAAGACAATTTCTATTCCACTTTTGTTAAGCTCAGTTACTGAATTCTAAGAACTTTTCTTACTCGCAATATCATAGCAAGAATAAGAAATCGTTGTAGAGTATTTGGTCGAAAAGGCTCTTATATTGCTTATTTGCAGTAGCACCTTTTCACCACAATCGTTTCACAGAGTGAACTCGGTTTTACACGCTTTTCTTACATAATGTTTCTTTGGATAACGAAAGTGATTATTAACGTATATTTGCATTGTTTTCTTATCTTATAACCATTTTACACTTACTTTTCACATTTTCTGCCATTACCACATATATTTCTATCATTTTCATGTAATTTCAAATTATACTTAACTTTAGACGCCAGTATATATAGAATTCTACATTTCCAGATGTAAGATTTGAATTTTATGTATTGTTATAAGATTTCATTCTGATGCTGCTTATATGTTAGTAAGTCGAAAAATTTTATATTCATGCATTTTTTTTCAAATTTCATTACAGTTAAAATTCCTTTTTTGTTGGTACTTGACTTCGTATGCATTTGAAGCGATATTCGTAAACTACAAGTCAAACAATATTCAACGAGGATGATATAGAATTTATGACTGTAAATGAACTTGTGAAAACATATAAAAATTTAATCTGGCTATCTTAAAAATATTTCACCAATCTGAATTTGGAATTTTAATGACAGGAAATGAGTTTAAATCTTTTCGATATTCTTGAAATACAACTCTAAAGGTAATAATTTTATTATATAAAAAACATAATCCTTGAAAATTCTTTCTCTTTGTTTTGTGGTCTTTTTGTATAACACTACGAAGACATTTTTTGGAAACATATATCCTTTCACACATCACGACATTTTACGTTCCAGCATATATATCAATATTTTCAATGCATGAAAACTATGTACTTGAGTCTCGCATATTACTCGCCCCCAGTGTTCAAAAGCAGTTATATCCGAAACTATTTTATTTGCAGCGCAGCAGTGTTTCCTAAAGGGATGGAGGACATTATAAAAAAGAAGGGAGAAAATAAAAAAGGGGCAAAAAACTACACATATTTCTTTCAAAGTGTATGTATTGTGAGTAGGGATAAAAAAAATCTCTTAAACAGGAGGTCAGACTTTGGAAGCAGCTTTGTCCGAGAGCACCAGAGCGAAAGTAAGTTACTCCGAATGAATACTCTACAAAATAGCTTCAGCGTAAACAACATTTCTTTGCTTTGTACAAAGGATTGGGTTTCTCTTGAGCTCGATGTTTATTGACGATTTTTTCCCCTTTTTTGCAAAGAAAAAGAGAAAAAATTCTCTTGAAGAATGCGATTCGAATTGCACAAATGTTATTGGACTGAACAAGATTTCTGAATGGGTTCAGTTATGTTGTCATCGATGCATAGTGTTCCCAGATAAAATTCGGAATTCTTTAATATATTTTCCTATTGTTACGGTAGATTCAGTGGCGTAGTTTGGATGATAGAAATGCTTCCGCTGCTGATTTTTTTTAAAGAAATACATATGCTATATTCTCTTATGCGCAAAATATTAAAATAAATAGTTCTCATATTTTTTCTTGAAAAATAAATATGAAGTAATTCGTGATTTTGAAGTATTAAGATTATGAAATAAAACTTGTGACACAAAAATAATTATATATGTAATGTATCTCTAAATTGATAACTGATATAGAATTATTACAAAATAAGAGTTATATAATTATGTTGCTGAGAATTATTAACATGTATCCGGTAATAACAAATTTAATTAGAAAATTCCATCGCTTATGAATATATCAAATGAATGTAATTATAATTATTGTATAATTTGAGGCATATTGTGTTTTCCTGGGCAACTTTTGAACTAACACTCCATGCACCATATTCCAATCTATGATGAGTCGTGTCATAATAATTTTAATTTTGAACAATTACTGGGGGAGATACTAGTCCTTAAAATTCAAATTTGCATATCCCTAGCATCATAAAGTAGAATATAGTGACAGATTTTAAAGTTTAGAATAATCAATATTTTCCAGTTTGAAATTATGACCTTTTTAAATTTTTTTCAATTTAAAATATTGAACTAAAAAAGGCAATATTTTGATTGGCAACATGATTATAAATGTTATTACATATTTAAATGGGAAATTAAAGTACGCAATTGAAATCAAATGCTCATCAAAAATCCAGATTCAATTTTAATACTTTTTCATAATGTAAAAATCATAAAGAATAAGTAACTAACACTCACTATTAGCAAAAGAAGAGTGACTTAAATAAGGGTTTGGAGGTTAAAGCTGGTAAGTGGGGGAGAAATTACAATCTTCAAAAGTGAAATTGTTATGTCAAGAAATACTGCACTAAGCGTCAAGCGAATTTCAGGAGCAATAGTGGTGAGATGGATATGCAAATGATTAAAAAAAAGACAAATGAAATAATTGTAAACCAATTTATTTAGTATCTAATCTGCCTACCTTGGGCAGCTACACAGGCCTCAATCCAGTGAGGCATTCGATCAATAAGTCCATTTATAATTTTCTGAGGTAATCGTTACTTGGCCAAATCCACTGTTGTGCACAAATCATCCATGGTTTGTGTTAGTGGTCCTCGATTCATGTCACGTCCAATGCAATCTCACAGCTGCTCGAGTTGATTCAGATCTGGAGAATTTGCCAGCCAGGAAAGGATGTCAAATTCAGTCAGGCTGTTAAGAGTTCGTCGTGCTGCATGCAGCATAGCTTTGTCTTAATGGAATAAAGCATTGGGTTCGCTCTGCAACAAGGGAACTACAACATCCACAACTTGTGTGACGTAGCCGTCCGTTGTCCAACGGCCATCAATGTGTACCAGAGACGCATACCCACCGATGCGCTACATTGGAGGTCCTTTCTTCACAGACAGAAACGAGATTCATCCATGAACAATACCCGATGCTATTCGATGGTCCAGGTATGATGACGATGACACCACGCCAGGCATCTAGCTCTGTGTTGAGCGGTCAAGGGTACTCCGGTTCCTGGTACTCGTGCACGTAACTGTACTCCATATAATCTGTTGCGTGTTGTATGAGTAGACACAGATCCACCTGTTCCTGGAGACAACTGGCTTAGGATGTCACATGCCGTGGAGAAAGAGTCTTGAATAGTCAGTTGACGAATACGCCAGTCTGTGAGCTCTGACGTGCACCTGTGTGCACCATTTCCTCTTCGGCGTGTACGTAGACTTTCCTGAATACATCGTGTGACAAAAAGTTGGATTGTACTCACCTTCTGCCCAACACGAGTTGCTGCTGTGCGCAGCTACAAACCCAGTTCATGGAGTTCAACATTATGGTCACGTTCCACGGTCGTTAACTCATAGTATTAAGCTCGCCGACGTCTCAGAGGCATTTTCTACGTTTCTTCAAAAGTCGCAAATGCTATACAAAACCTCAGATGCTGTTTATGAGAAGGAAAAGTTGCTGACCTTTATAGCCCGAATATGAATACGATGTGATCAGATGCGTGCGCAAATCTAATCATTTGTATGTCCATCTCACCACTATCACTCCTGAAATTTGCATGACGCTACGTGCATTATTTGTTGGAGTTGCAATTTCATTTTTGAGAAGTGTATATTTAATACTCTTGATACATATAAAAAATCGAAAACAGCAGTCATTCTTTTTCCTTAAATTAAACAATTTTTTCAAGTACCTTTTATTAATATGAACAGCTCATATATATTATTATTACTTTTTTTATATTTAAAACTGAATTTCAGAGTATAATTGCTTAGAGTATTTTGCCTAACGTTTTTTAGAAATTACTCGTAGTAGAAAATATTTACTTTTCATTTTAAAATAATTTACTTATAATAATTCATGCAAAAAATTTAGAAATGTTATTAATAATCGAACTACTGTCTATAACTAGATCTACAAAATAGTCTAACTCTTTATTGGAGGTGTGGAAAATAAATGTTTTTGAATAAATTTCATTTTGTAAGTAGATAGATTTTCAAGAATAATATTATTAGATGACCTAGGTTCATCAATTTTTGAACCAATTGTGATAATATCTCCTTTTTTGCTTATATTTGACAAAAAAAATACTTCAACATATAATGCTTTTTTGAACAATGGAATCACTTATTAGCTTCACAAAATCTAGAAATGTCTTTTGCAACTGCCTATTGTTTTAAACAGTTTCCTTTTTTAATAGTATATCTTAAGTTTTATTTAAAAATAAATAATATGCAGAATCACAATTCAAGCCTAAGTGTTGTGAAAGAATTATAAAAGAGGAGTTCAAATTTTTGATATTGAAAACAGTGGGAAATGGATTTAAGGCAAAAAATTTCTTTTCTTTGACTGAATTATTATTGTTGATTCACGATGCTCTCTATACGATGAAAACGCAGTTAAAGAAGGAGGCTTGCGCCTACAAGTAATGAATCCATAATGCATTGAAAGTGCTCTCTTACATTATCTCAACGAAAGTGATAGAAAATTCAACAATATATTTTCATGTAAGCATAACATTCTTCATTCTCTAACTTATTAAATTCTATAAAAATGTCTTTCTGTAAAGCTATCAAAATAATTTTGGTAATAATAAACACTTAAGATACTTTCAATATACAATACTAGACATTTTAAATTTCTCAATTCTGTAGACATTTTATCATAAATGTTTCGATTTACAAGAATATTATTTGTTTCAAAGTACAACATACAAAATGTTTCTCATAAAGCTTTAAATCAGTAAAGGCGTTCTAGAAAATTGTTCCTTTAATAAAATTTACAGCATCATCATATGTCGAATTGAAAATAGTTAAATTTACAACAGTGCTCCCCAAATAAATTTTCTAATAATTAAGTATGTTTACTCTGTTTAAGTGATCATTTTTGTAAATTTAAAATACCCTTAATTTTTCAGAAAATCTTTACTCATAGTTCTATCATGGTAATGATTTAACAATTTCTCCCCAACTACATAAAACTCTATTGGATTATCATATCTAGATTTTATATTATTGACTCTGAAGAATAAGTGATTTGTTGAAAAATTTCACCAGGATTTGAGATAAAGCTTTTTAAGTGTCTTAATTATAAATCCAAATTTATGTCATTGGGATTCTATTGTTTGTAGTTATAGTATTTTACCTCTGCAAGCACAAAATCTCTCATATTGATTTTATAAGAAATGCCTTTTTGAACATACATCGAAATAATTTTACGCATATCTTATAGTGAGCGCGCATTACCATTTTCTAAACTTTCATCTGAATGAAACTACAAAATCTACAGCAGAATTCTTAAATGGTGAATTATGTTACACCAGACAGTCGCTATTGGACTGGATATGGGCCGATATATATTTTAATTAACTTTTCTGATAAACGTAGCACAGGTGTTAAAATCTTTGCGAATCCCTAGATTTACAGTAGACTTTTCGATATTTGAAATCAAACCGCTTTTGTCCCTTTCTAGCAGTTCTAATATTTGTAATCTTGCCAACTGTAAAGATTCTTCGGCTTTTGATAGTAATCTAGCAGTATAGTCATCTTCGGCTATTTTAGTGTGTATCGACTGCAGCGCCTAATGATATTGAGTTTCTCTTAGAATGTATTCGAATGTCAGTTCAGATATCTCGTATTCTCAGACAGTTTGTGATGTTTCCTGAAAATCCTAATCAAGGATGATGCCGTGACTACAATGCGATAATACTGTCAATTTACAAGGTTGAACTCAACCGTTGATATCAAGACGAAGTATTAAGTTCTCAGCCGCTGAATATAATTTCCAACGACAACTTTTGGGAAGAACTTCTCTTTGGAAGGAATCAGGTGTGCTCATGTGTCGTCCTCATCCCTTGACCAAGGTTTATAATTATGAGGTCCGTTGCCAATAGACGTGTTGCTTCTAAGCACAACGTTAGTAACAATCACATCACTTTAGAGGAATCATGACTATTCGAAGATGGTGTTTGTATGGTTCTGAAATGAAGATTAAAGATTTCCCAAAGTCAAGTCCACCAGGGCGATTACTATATGATTGTCAACAATAATCTCAATAAAATGTCCAGACATTTTACCAGCGGAGGAATTTTTCTTTCGATGGCCTTAACTCTTATGAAGATCACCTTAGTTTGCCTTTGGATAGATGAAGAAATGGTACATAAATACGATAACTGCAATCTAATGTGGTGAGTAGGATTTGTTCTCCTTATAGGCTTCATGAAGGGTATCTGGTGGCTGTTCGAATGCAATCGGCTGGGTTTTTTCGAAAGATTCTTAGTTTGGCGTTGTTTCGTCTGTTGATTTGAGAAATGTCAAAGAGGGCTCATCGCTGTCTGCAATAATGACAGATGTAACTGATCTCAGCGGTTTGCAACTAATCAGCAACTTATCTGTAACTGATCTCAGCGGTTTTCTGCGGTTTGCCGTAGATCATTTGTTTTGAACTCAGACTCAATAATTGGTTTCCTACTTTTTGAAAGTGAGGAATAAGGTAGTTGGTGTCTAGGGTGTGTGGGCTGACTTTATTCTTTTCCCTTCAGCTCACGTGAGAGGAGATAGAGCTATCTAAAGTTTCTCTCGGTCAACAGCTTCGATTGATTATAATTGTGCTCCTGGAATTTTAGTATCCGGAGCTATTATAAGTTGGAGCTCATCTCAGACAACCCACCGAAATAAGGTTACACGATCCATTTCTTCAGTTACAGAAGACATCGGGATGACGTAAGTTGAGCTCTCGAATTTCTTTCGGCTAACTCCCTGCTCTTTTATTTCTTCGATGTACTAACACTATCTTACAATTTCTTTCATCTTCGTGATTTCTTCAGCTAAGAGAGCTTAGAAACAAGGCTCGGCAATAACATTCCCGATCTGTAACACCTTTTCATCTTGTATCATTTGATGATTAATTTCATGACAAAGTCTCATGATGCTTTGGATGTATGATTGGGAACTTTCACAATACTTGCGTGCTCGCCCTTTAAGCTCTCCTTTGAGTCTTTTTCTTGATAGTCTTTTGTCCCCAAATGTGCTATTGTTCAAGTGAGTTCTTATTTGAATTGGTCTCAAGACATCAGAAGCTCTTCGTTATTCTCAACCCACTCTCCTGCAGGTCCATCCAGGGAAAATTACACTTTTACAAAGTAAAAGATTTATCCCATTAAATATATTTAGTTACTCGGTCCCATTCCTTTTTTGGGCACTTGTTTTGGTCATGGTCACCGCGAGCCGCAAAAGGATTTTAATATATATATTGTTACGATTTTGGTATTTAAAATGTGTTTATAATGTTAAATTATGTCAAAATTACTATTCTGCTTGAAAAATAGTGCAGGATTAACGTTTATTGCATGTAAACATGTGAATTAGATCAATTGCTATGAGACGTAAATAACATGGGGCTCTTTGGGTATCTCGCCAACTTGGCGAGGTATCGTTTAGTTGGCGACAGTTTTGGCAACTTATTTTGTCGCCAAATTTGGCGATGGCGATATTTGACGACCGGTTCCGGTTCTACTTTCTGGAATGTTTTCCCACTTTCGCCGTGTCTATATAAGGCTTACTGAAATGCAACATAGAGTTGTTGATGAGGGCTGGCGGACTTGACTGGTCTGCGGCTGGCGGCTCAGATGTTGAGAATTTGCCCTTAGATTGCACGCATAATCTTGGTTACTCAAAACGGCTCAAATAGCACTTTTTAGAGCTCACCGCATATTTTTCTTACTACTTTTTCTCTCTGACTTAACTGTTTACCGACCATAGACTTGAATTTTGACCATCAATATAACTCGGAACCTAATGAAGATACCTCATCAAACTTCTCTTCCATATCATCCAGATCTGAAGACGAAAAAACTCCATGCCAAAAACGACCAGGAATTGAAAAGACATTGCCTCCTATTCCACCAGAAAAGAAGCACAATCATCTTACCTGGTCCAACTTAAATTTCGTGGCACAGATTCAAATGATTCACTTTTTATAAAAACGCAGAAAAATATCGAAAGATACGAAAACAAGCTTCAACGACTGGAAAGGGAGTATGCTACTTTAGCGCCTTGAGCGACTGCTGGCTGCCCCATCCATTCCACCGCAAATATCCTCCCTATGAAACGTAAAGATAATCAAGGTTTTATCACCACCCCTAAAAATAAAACATGTAAAAAACCTACACTGAACTCCTCGTCTAATTTAATTTTACCTACTCAAAATCAATTCCAACAACTATCAGACGATGTTACACCCCCAGATAACAGTGAAGACCAAGATTCAGATTCAACTCCCAAAATTGTAAATGCAAAAAAATTACCTCCCCCAATTATGCTTAAAGTAAGCAAAAATTATAGACAACACTTATTATCCACTAAGACTTATGAATATTACGTCATTCAACCAAAAATTTTGCTTCCATTGAAAATTATTTTTAAAGGTTTACCACGAGATACTGAAATCCATGATATCCAGGAAAAACTAATTGAACTTGGATTCGACCCAATCAGGATAAATCAACTTACAAACAGGCGTACAAAAATTCCCCTTCCAATATTCTTAATAACACTACCTAGAAACGAAACCAGTAAGAAAATCTATGAAATTAACCGCATATGTTATATGTCTATTACAGTTGACGAATATCGAAGTCACAAAGTCACTCAATGCTTCAACTGTAATATTTTTTATCACAGTTCAGATAATTGTCATATTATCCCCAGATGCTTAAAATGCTCAGGAGCCCACGCAACCAGAGACTGTAACATCGAAGGAAAAATTAAAGAAATAAAATGTATTAACTGCAACGAAATTGGACACTCCGCCTCATACGGAGGATGCAAACTCTATCCCAAACCTCCAAAAGGATCAATTACTAAAAGCAACACAACCAAAACAAATACTGTTCGTGAAGACTACACTTTTGCAAATGCTTTAAAATCAAACCAACAGATGGCGCCCCAAACAGACGAAAACCCAGATTCATCAAAAAATTCAAGGAAAATCCCACAACATAATGCAAAAGCCACCAGAAAAATCCTTTCAACAACATTTTTGAAGCCATCGAACAACTCAAAGCTCTTGCCGAAATCTTCTCAATCATTCCAGGACTGCTTACAAATCTCCATAAAATTCAAAATGCAAAAAGACAAGCAAACAAAAAATTCGCCATCTTAGAAGCGCTTATGGATATCTCTGAAGAATAATGCAGCCAATCGCAGTCGTTTCTCTTCACCCATCGCAAGATCAACTTTTTCCCTCATGGAACTTCAAATTTTTCAAGTACATACTCATTAACTGCTCAACAGATGGCGCCAGCTATGCTGGGCTCATCAATCAGCTCATTTCTCAAGAACTTTTCATCTCTACTCTCCAAAATTTTACCCTCTCATCCGCAAGAAAGCCCTCAATTCCTCTCCACAATGTAATTTCATTTTATCCAAAGGACGAATTAAATACCTAGATTTGGAGCTAGAGGCTCCATGCCTGGGCCCATGGAATTAGCCAGTCAAAACATAGGAGTTAAACAAAGCTCGTTCTCCGAATCTACTGAGTACATGTCCCATATTATCGGTAATCAAATATTAAAATACTTGAAATCAAAGCTCAACTCCTCGAATGATAACCAGAAGAGGATATCAAGAAACAAGTGAATATACAAGCTACAAACTCCTAACCTAGAAAATTTATATAGGACAATAGTTATCTAAAAGTTCTTCAATACTCAATCGACACCTAATATCCAGATAATATTCCAGAAAATTACACAGCCCTGACACATAAAAGACCTGCACAGTTTTACTGATTCATAACCTCCTAACTTTTTATTTAAATATTTATTTTATATTCAATTAATGTCGCGAACTTCACACTCAAACTCACCCACACCTCGTTAGAACTTCCCAATTAGCTTTGACGGCACACTGACGACAAAAAGCACAGATTGTATCACTGGGCAAGCTCGGAGGATTCGCTCCTTTTTCACCAAATCAAAACCACACAGAGCAGTCAGTTCCTTGTTCAGAAAGTCTCCTCACCCTTGCATCCTTCCCCATCCCTGAAGCCACTACCTCCAATGCGCAACATAGTAGAACTCCACGACAAACAGGAAGTGCTCGAACCCACGTTACAGAGTCAACCAATAGCAAACCAACGCCATGCTTCTAAACTTATTCTTCCACCATGTTCTAAGGCTGCTCATGGCCAATCAGCCTCGGATACCCAGCGTACATGTTGCTAGAGTTGTTGCTTCAGATTTTGCAGCTCAGAGCACCGGAGCCCTGTTACTATGGCAATTCCCATGTGATTTTGCTCCGAAGAGAAATGAAAGCCTACGGCTTTATATGGCTCCTGGGCTGTATCAGAACATTGAAAGAGCTGACTTCGGCTGTTCTTATGCCTTTCTGAACATTGTATTCTTGATTGGGCTGATAATAAAGAACTGTTTTATCACTGTCCTGATTAAAGTCTATTCAATCCCTGAACCCAACAGTGAAATTCGTTACAATATCATATGAGGTGTCAGAAGTACGTGCTTGGTAAATTCCATGGCCTTCAATTTTAATGTCTTTGCTTTTTTTAGATGAAATATAAAGCCCGAACTTGGGTGGATTATTTTTGCAACCGTTCATTTCTTTTTAAAGCAGTGTGTGCTGCTAGGGTTTAATAGTTGTTGTACCCCAACCTTCCATCAAAATGTTACATAGATGTTAAAGCAAATTGAATTGAACACAAGATAGATATCTATATAACGTGGTTTATTAAGATCATCTACACTTGATTGAGAAAAATTTAACAAAACTTTCACAAACATTTTCGACATTGATGTCACTGGATTTTGAGTTTCCCGATTTGTAGACGAACCTCATACCTCGGCGTCATGGGTGTTTGCGAGCTTCGTGGCAATATTATATGAACAAGAATATATTAATGTATATGAGAGAGGCATCGTAAATTTTAATTACTACTAAGAAATAATTAAGATGTCTAGAAAAAACTTATTCTGTATATTAATTGATAATTATGAATATAATGTTGGAAATTATTGTTAATAATATCGACTTTTTTTATTTCAGGAAACCGTAGATTGAAGTAACACACAATATGGAGAAGATACAGTTAAATATAAGGTATTCCCTCTCAAATTATAGGAGAAGTTTAAATGATAGTTACAGTCAAAAGAAATTTTGAATTACTGTATTATTTCCGAAATATTAACTTTCTTTAAATATGAAATCAAAATCTATTTCAAAATTCTAAAACTCTTCAATAAATATTGATTTTATTCAAAAACATTGAGGGCTTTTTTTATTGCTATTATAATACCTTTCACAGCAGAAATATTTTGAAAATAATTTTATTGTAAGCTTTTGGCACATTGCCAAAGAAAACAGCTGGTAGCCGCATGTGAATTGAAGTTTCAGTTACATAATTACAACTGCCAATATGCGGTACAATTTGCCTGGACATCCTCAATGGCCTTATAAAGAGACATTGTATGAAAATCTCGTCATGCTTCTAATGCCGAAAAGTATTGAACGACGATATACTTTAAAATTTTGCACTAATATTCTTAAACGTGGTAGCCAAATTGTGGAAAAGAATTTTATGCCGATATTACAATCCCAGGCAAACAAGAGGCATTATGCGTATCAAAATAACTGAAAATAATGACCTGCAAATGTACGAACATCGATATCGAAAAAAATGTAAGATTGATCAATTAAGAAAAGTTCTGAACTCAGATTCCAATTTAAATGTACTCCTTATTTCAAATATTGTGGGATTGTCTAAAATAGCTGTCCGCTTCATTATTACAGCCTATTTGAAAATGTGTAAGATCTAAACGAAATTGCTGCGAAACGTTTTGACCCTTAACCACTAAGACAATAGTGTGGCAATTTCGCAGGTATCTTGTCAAGAGGGATCCAATCTTTCCAAAAATTGTCCAAACAAGAAATGAAAGTCTGTATTTCAATACGATGATGAGACTTAAAGACTAAGTCCCGAATGGAGCATTCCAAATTCACCTCAACTTATAAAGATTCGGAGAAGTAAATAATAAGTGAACAACTATCTAATTGTGTACATCAACTCTAAAGGAGTGGAACTGACAGTTAATTCACAGTTTTACGTGGAAGGACTTAAACATTTAAGAAGAGGGAGCAGCATCCCCTCAGAGATCGGCGACAATTTGATCGCTTATCATAACAACGCTAGGTCTCACGCGATGCTGGTGGTGATTTAATACCTATCCCTGAAAACATCTCTGTGTTTTCTCATTCACCATACAATCTAGACTGCGTCCCCTGCGACTGCTTTTTTTTTTTTTTTTTTTTTCTTTTCTAAACAAGAAGGAGTTAGAAGGACACCATTTTGGCTAAAACAAAAATGAATAAGACACCGTGACCACAAAGTTTTCATGTAACTAACTCTCAAAATTAAACAATAGTAGTACCACTGGACTTGTTGTAATAGTGCTCTATGCTTATAATTCGAAGAATTTTAGTTATATTCATTGTCTGTGCAATTATATAATATTTACAAAAAACTATTTTCCAATACTTCTTTGAACATTATATATATAGCATTATTTCATATTATTATTTTGTAATTTACTTTAGAATAAGAATATATCATGAATCATGAAATTCGACTTTTTTATATTAAAGAAATGGTGATGTTAATTAAAATGAATTGCAATTTAAGCAGGAATGACTTTTGAGTTCTAACCTGGAATTCATACTTAACATTAAGTAATTAAATTAACATTAAGTAATTTCTTTTAATGGTGATATTATGATAAATTTATAACATTTTGAAGAAAGAAAAATTAAATTCCAAATTATTGTGAATACATGAAAGCATGGATATATAAAATCATTAAATGCGCATATCAAGTAGAAAAGAAAAATCTAGAAAGGCATTTGCAAACTATTTGGAAGATGCTTTAGAACTTTTATCTCTTGGGGTTGGACTATAGTAGCAGAAATATTTCTCTCCACACTTTCTGACGACGACCGTATACGAAAATATTCGTGTTCTTTATCGTGTTTTCAAGTCAAAACATAGAATACAAACCTACTTATTATGATTCTGGCTCGAGGTGCCCCAGAGAAGATAAAAAAAAAGCAAAAAAAGTGGTTGGCACCCATCACAAGAGCACAGACGTGACTGGGAACAGTAACAACTATGCGGAATAATATAGACTGGCTGTGGAAGATTTTGCTTTCGCAGAAAAGTTATTTTTTTCCTCTTGTACTTTTATCGGCAGAAAAGCGTTCGCGCATATATGAAAACTTCGGCCGGACAATGTTGGCATTTGGCTCCACTAACTTTGGCGGCGATAGTATTGTTATATTTCTTATGAGATAGCCTGAAAATAACTTTCCATACATCTTTTAAGAATATACAAAGTTTTCTGTACTATTCTTTATTTTAATATATTAAGTGCAGAAATACATATATTTTAAGATTTTCGGAGCATATATATATTTTATAGTCATGTATGGAATATAGATGATTAGTAAGACTTAGTGCTTCACACTAAAATTGTTTCATGGTTTGTTATCAAAATATTATTCTAATTCAAAAAATGCGTCTGAATTACCTTAATCAATGAAATGAAGAAAAACGAATGTTTTCGGGAAGAACATCTAAAACTGTTTATTTCGATTGATGTGAAGTACTGGAAAATATCAAGAAATATACCAGAGTGGGATAAATTTTGCATATCTTATTGATTATAAATTAAAAATTATAATACTACGCAAAATAATCAGATTCACTTTAGGTATAATACAATTTTTAATTAAAAACATTAAAATCCAGTCAAATACAATGAAATATTATAAGAATTGATGGTTATATATGAGTGCTGACATGTTTACAATTTGAAAATATATAAGCTCTAAATCAAAGGAATTAAAATACAATAAATATGTTCAGTGTGGTAAAACAGAGAATCGAACCAAATACTTCACTCTAAACGAATGAGATTTGCGTGCTTCACTTCAGAATTAAGCCAGAAACAAATTCTACCCCATAATAGACTAAGTTTCAAAAGAGATGTTCAATCATATAATTTTTTGTTTACCGGGTAAAATGTTACAATAAAAGTCATGACTTCGCAATAAAGGATGAAATTTATTTTCTCCAGGAATATTGGGAAATCAATAATATTTGGGAATAAAGTAACAGAAGAAACAATAATAAACATATTTAATCGATTAGATAGGGTTTGAATTTCAAATAAAATCATTAAAACTTTATTTTAAACACACTTGTTGAATGTTTAAAATATGTTGAAACTTTATTTTAAACACACTTGATATATATATATATATACATATATATATATATATATATATATATATGTGTGTGTGTGTGTGTGTGATGATGATGGTAATGTTCATAGAGACTGAATTTTTAAATGCTGATACAGTACTTATATTCACTAAACACTTCACTAGATAGAACATATTTCATAGCTAATTTAGATGGTTATTGATTTGTTTATTAATATAATTATTACTGTTGGAAATTATGAACCTAAATTATACGCATTTATTCTTAATTTCTCTTATCTTCATTAAGAGTTTTATTTTATTTTAACTAAATATTTTTATAAAAAATATGTATGCTATAACGTTTAGTAAAAAATACAATACTCAATTACATACTATTTAGTACGTAAATATGAAAGGACATTCTTGAACATTATTGAGTTCAAAGTGTTTCCTACTTTTCTTGTGTTAGTATAATTTTTTAATTGAAACAAGTAACTAATATCAAAATTTGTTAATGTTTTAATAATTTTCTCCCCTTTCAGCAACAAAATTTCCATGCTCCTCCTTTGGATTTTTTTTATTTTACTGGAAGTTTCAGAAACAACGAGTCTTGTAGTAAATTTTTCGATCCATGTTATCCTTCCGTAAAGAAAACTGTGACACCTGGTTGATCTTTGCAACCAAATATGCCCATCTTCACTTTCCACCGTTGACATGGAAATTCAGATGTTGATTCCATGTCTCTCCTAAACTTTCCCAATAAGAAAAAGACTTGACAAGGGATAAAATGAGCATATAAAAAAAAAGAGCATAGAAAAATTGATTTCAAAGCACTACGAAAAGAGGAGGAAAAGTTAGACTATCGAGGGGCTAAAACCGAAGGAAATCATACTCCTCACTAACAAAGAAAAGTCAAACAAGCAAAATAATTTCTTCTCGAAAATGACGGTTTCCTCTTCCTAACTGTATTGGCCGATATGTATTGAGGCGCCGTATTTAAATGTGTTTTGCTTTTCGGTCCATAGATTTCCTCGACTTTGCAATCCAATACTCAGG
>BMAW01109380.1:7779-57504 GCA_019974015.1 Nephila pilipes | reverse complement strand
ATATATAGAGAGAGAGAGAGAGAGAGAGAGAGAGAGAGTGACTCGAAAAAAAACGCCCCTATAAGGAACTGTAATACCTCGAAACTAACTGTAAATAAATCATTCAAACTTTGAGAATAAACAAAATGCTAACAACCACAACCACATTTGCTTTGCGCAAGTTGTGATTAATTTTTTTCAGTCTTTGTAAATTCTGCCTAAATGTCAAGATGTGCCATTTCTATGCGTATTAGAAGCATTTTAAGAAAAAGCAACAAAAGCCTTGTTACCTTCGCAACAGCATTTGGAAGAGTTGAAAGTGCATTTCAGCCGTGTAAGGAAAACAGTTACAAGAATGAATGAGAAATTCAAGCACATGTGAACTGTTTGCGATAACATGAGCAACAATGTCGGTGAAAGGCAACTGTAAAGTATTAGAACGAAGTCAGTGGAATTCAATCAAATAAGCAGTATGAGAAATCGGAATTAGACGAGAAAGTTTGCGGAAAATTATGGTATTGAAATTCTTTCTGTACATAGTCCAAGTAAACAATCCATTAAGTAAGACGGTGATGTAACAAAGACTGGAACATGCGATTGATGTAGCGGGCCGCATAGACATAAACACCTTTGATGTGATGAAAGTTTTGCTTAGTGATGAGACACATTTTCATCTCGATGACAGAGACAACTTACAAAATTGGAGCATTAGCGCCCTCATTTTCAAATCGAACTTTGGCTACACCCACTTCATATTAATTACTGTCTGTTGCACATTGTCAAACCGATGAATAATCGGTGTCGTTTTTGTCAATGAAACTGTGAATAGGGAATGCTACTGAGAATGTGTTGGCCAACAATTTCATCCCGGTTATTCAAAGCGATCCCGAATTCGATTTCATGTGGTTTATGCAAGTTAGCACTAGACCACATTGCACCTTCAATGGGTTTGATCTGCTGGAAGAGAACTTCCTAAATCGTTGAATTGTTGTGGGTTACCCCTATCACACAGGAATGGGTATTAACTGGCCACCTCATTCTCCTGACTGCAATCCGTGTGACTGGTTTCTGTGGGGAAATTTTAAAGATAAAGTTTATTCGCAGAACCCTTAATGTTTTTCTGAGCTGAAGTATGCGATTTAAAAACAAATTAAGGCCATTGATGTGCCAATATTGGAGTCTGTGATGCTACATTTTGTTCTGTTCATGCGTCACGCCATTGCTCATAATGGCAGACATATCGAACTTGTGATTCCATAAATGTAGAATATATGTCTTTTTTTATGTAATTGGAGTAAAACATATTTATTCATCAGTATTTTTGTCATTTAATTTTACTTTGGGGGGCTTTATTTCTGGTTACCCTGTATATATATATATATATATATATATATATATATATATACTTGGGTAAAAAAATACAATTATGAAAAAAATTAAAAATACAAAATTTGGATATGTTCTCGAAAAATTGAAAAAAAAAAAGAAAAAAAAAGCATATTAGTTTTTGAGAAGACAATAAAGAAGAATAATACAGTGAATATTGCAATAGGCTTAATACTATTATGCAGGATTAATCTTGAAATATGGGCCTAACTATCCCCATCAGCAAAATATATTTCTAAAAATGGTTTTAAATTAAATATATATATATATATATATATTTATAAAGAAATACAGAAAACTAAAGTACAAAAAATATACAATCAAAAAGAAAAAAAAAAGTAATAAAAGTAATAAAAAAAACCATAGAGTTTTTTAAAACTAAAAACAAAAAAAAAAAAAAACCTAAGAGAAAATTCAAAATTATTCAAGTGTAACATCTTACGGGCGTTAATATTTGATACTTGAACACTAAGAAGAGGAAACAAATTTGAAAATCTACATAACAGAATCAAATTAATTGTAAGACAAAGTTCTAAATCTAGGAGGACTTTACAAAATATTACAACATACAAACATATATATATGTTTGTAGTTTGTATGTGTATGCATGTATGTTTATATGTATACATGGTAGTTTATGAACTCCTTTTTATTTAGGTGCATACGATGCATAATTAGTGGGTTATTAAATACATATCTGATGTGTTTGTTTCATGTCGAACTTGTATATTTTGATTTCTTTTATATATACTTAAAATTGTTATAAATCATATCCATTTAAAAATATACATCTTTCTTAAAAATTTCACTATATGTAATGCAATTTTAGTATATTTGAAGAAAAAATGTAAGTCATACCATATCAATTCATAAATATATGTTTTTTTACATTAAACATCCTTTATTTAATATATCTATACGAAATATATTACTTTTAGGGATAAAAAATTTAATTAAAAATAAAAAAAATCCTTTACGTGAAAATCCCCCGCTAAATGAATCTCTTTGAAGCAAATGTTTAGTATTTTTTTTTTCTATAATATTATCAAAATCAAAAAAATGACTAACGATTTTAATTTTGTAATATGTTTTCGTAATTCATAGGTATATTAATAAAATTATAACTGACATTTAAATACATTCATTATTCAATCAAACGTAACTTTTATTAAATGTAGAGTTTAATAGTTATTAATATTAATTACTGAATTCTCATATATTCCTCTATGAAATAAATATTTAACACTTCATTTAGCTAGTTTATAATTACCCAAGCTGTAATAAAAAAGATTAATTTACTTACCATTGAAAATACTTCCTATTAAAATATTATTGTATTAATTACAGGTTTTTTAAAATAATTATTTTGAATGTACTTACGCATATCTTGCGCAAATGCAACCAACTCTGTTTCTTTGTATAAAGTCGATACGCTCCACAGAAAACGGTGCAAGAAAATTCGTGTAAAAAATGCTTGCAACGTATGGTAAATTTGGGGATATGTTCCGCAACTCTAAAAAATCGTGTAAGATTAAATATTTTTCCAAAAAAAAAAAAAAAAAAAACGTGCCAAAAACAATAATGAAAGCCATGTTAGTTACATATTTATGAAACAAAAACAATTCATTTTCATTACAAAAAAAATTAAAATTAGTGTTCAGTGAAAATTCAATCTGTAAGTACATAACAACATACAAAAATTCATTTTGAAATTAGGAGTAAAACTACTAACTAACAACAATTCATCGCTAAGTGTTAACAAACGTGTAAGTTTATTACGAACTGGATCAAAAATGCTATCATCAGTGATGTGTCAGATATGCTTAGCACAACTGTCGGCTTTAATTCAAATGAAGAATTTCATTCGTTATTAATGACCTCTGTTAGTTTTTTTTTCGGGGGGGGGCTCTCAAGTTGCTTATATAATTCTTGATATCCTACAACACAGACCTTAAGAATATGATGAAATTTTAGTGAACGCTCTATGCCAGGATAATGTGTAAGTAAATGTTGCTATATACTCTCAAGCCCTCGCAAATTAAATCAGCTACTAATATATGAACTTCTTCGACTTAGGCCCGCAGAAACATAGTGGTTAAGGTATTGGACTGGCAGTTTTCGTTGATTAGTGGGTTCGAACCTTGATGCCACTAAATCCACCGTGTTGCCATGGCTGATGCACGTAAAAACTCTCAGGTCCAAAGTCCTCTTATTGGCATGATGTGGAAGTTAGGATACGGGGAGGCATCAGTTCAGGTTTCATTCTCATCACTTGACCGATGTTCACAATTACCAGTTCCGTCACCAATAGCTCTCGTGTTGCTTCTAGTATGACGTTAATAAAACCAAACCAACCAATCATCTTCGCCATTACCGAATCCTTTATTATCATAAACTGCCATAAATTCACTTAAATCATCCTCATCCAAAGGGTTTTCTAGCATCAATTCTTCGATATTTGCCGTTTGCATGTTGTTAATAGATTCAACATCAATAGCATTTGATAGAGTTATAATTTCAGAACACACAGCTGATTTTCGTACTATGAGACTTCCACTTTTCTCGCATGCTGCAATATTTTTTTCCCAATAAAGCATTTGAGGTCAATTGGAGCGACTATTTGATGATAAATAAAGCATGTGTAATACGATTCATAAACGTAAGCTTTCTCCATGCTCCTACAACAATCAAATTTCTTTTTTAATGTGTTTAAAATATATTTAAACGTTTGTTTTATGTAGTAAATTTTAAATGCTGCTTTAATATCCTGATTGAGTGGCTGAATCAAAGAGGTGATATTAGGTGGTAAGCACAGCATTTGAATATTTGGAAAAAAAATTGGGGGGGGGGGAAATGGATTCGTGATAGAACCGGAAATTCATGTAAAAAAAGTATATTGGTGAACCATGTTATTTCAAAATCGTGTAAAAAGAGACCGTATAAAAAAAGAGTTGGGTGTAGTTACTTTTACTTCGTCCTTTTCTTCTTCGCTTTCTAATCTATATAAAACGAATAGTTTATGACTCATCAGTTTACTAACATAGTGTTTCTTTTAACTCTAATTATACACCATATTTCAGATATTTCATCCCTTAAACTAGAAATTGTGTGACCTTAATGTTTTGAAACTTTTTCAGATATTTCGAAAAAGAAGCATTCATGCACGAATTCGTCATACTTTTCCATCACTAAATTTCTCCTTTACTGTTTTCCATTACTGTTCTATTTGCATTAAGCTTTACAATAGGTTACTAGCTTATTTGCATGGCCTTTCTTTTCCTTCTGGAAGAGCGACAATGAAAGAAAAGTGCCTGCTTTCACTTATTCTGAAATATAACGCGATTCAAATCATTTTAGCAGAGAACCTTGATAGATATTTTCTGGTACAGCCGAGACGATAATGGAACCTCCAATGAAATCATTTTCACCCTCACCCTCCTGGATTCTTTTTCTTGCTTCTTCCTTTCTCTAGGAGAAGTTCTTTGTCATATTGAATTTCGGGGAGGTATTCTAATGCACATCAGTATTCCGAAAGAACTCCACACCACGCTCCTTACATTCACTTTACTACTTTTTTTTCATTCCATTTTCTCGTTTCTTCTTATTTATCTCTGTTTCAGTGTTATTGCAGAGAGTATAGGTTTCTTAACAGGGATGGTATCCGATGGAACACATAAATGCTGAGAAGAGTGGTCGAAACCACCCAAAGGAAGAAAATCGATATTATACGGCGTAATGTTACTCGTTAGGAGCAAAAGTTTTTGGAAGAATTTACGACAGAATTGTGAGTAATTAAATGTTTATTTTTAGACTAACGTGGTTACGATACAAACTTTTAGGGATATGAAAGTTGCGGTTTTTATGATAAATTATTCATAAACTTGTGGCTCTAAATAAATTAATTTCTTATTTAAGTTAAAAAAACTCTATTATTTTTAAATTGACATATTATATATACATATATATATATTCCAACAAAGGTCTCTAAGTTATATACTCAAATACAACCAAAACAGATTTTACAGAAAATATTAATTTGTAAACTGAAAATAAATAAGACTTTTACATTGTTTATTGGAAAGTACATCTAACATGGATATTACCAAGCAATTCTCACTCAATTTGATTTTGTTCATATATAAGTTTACAATGTAAATATTATTTCATGGATGACTTCAAGCGTTATATGAATTAAACAAAATTTCCCTCAGATGTGCTTATATATTTCCATTTTAAAAAGGATTATTCTTATACTTTTGGATGATCGAATATTATTCGAAACTCATTCATGTAAAACATGATATAAAATACATCATTTTTATTTAACATCGAAAGTATGATTTAATATTTTTGCATACTTTTTCAAACGTATTTATTTAGCAATTAAAACTTTTACGCTGCAGACTTTTGATGATTGCATAAATAACTCATCGCCATAATTATTTTCAATTTTTGTGAAAAAATATTGATATTTAATTGTAAGATTATAAGAAATTAACTGTCTTATGAGGGGGAATAAAATGTTTCAATGAGAAACAAATGACAAATCGCATCAATAATGATGTGTTGGTATTTTTTTTTTTTTTTTTTTTGTAACAGTAGTTATTACTATATAGAAGATGCAAATTTACTATATCAAAAGTTTTCAAAATCATTTGTCGTCCAATTTATAAAAAAACATTATCTTTAAAAATGTATAAAATGAATTTATTCTTTTTAGGCAAAATATAACTATCAGCTGACGACCTGAGTACCTTATACAAAGAAGAAGAAATTAGTATCTGTAAAGAATGTCTAAATTGAAATTTTCCTTTACATTGCAGTAGCAGGAAAACTTAAATTTATTTCTTTACCAGGGTTCATTCATACTTGTCTGTTCACTTCTCTACAACTGCCGGTTAATTTTAACGGTAATTAGCGTAAAAGGGTAGTATTAGGCCACGAATAAACATAAAAATGAATGATATAGTTCTTACAAACCAATGGTTTACATTCCATTCAAAATTTTCACATAACATAAAATTGAATTTCCCTCCATATATGTGAATAGTTTCTTGTCCAGTTTAGGCTAGCTTCAATATCATTTTAAATTCTAATATTAATTGTTTTGAATTTTCTATAAAACACTTTCACATTTACAAGTTTTTGAAGAAAAGATTTTTTTTCAATATATTGAGGAATTTTTTAGTACCCTAAAACTATCCATTTAATATTCAACGATGATACTTATTTTTTAAGGGGACTTAGTACCTTTGCACCTTCAAAAGTTCGATTTTTCAAATTTGATTTTAAAAAATAGTACTGAATGTTAGGAGCATTTTAAAACAAACCGCGTCAAAATCCGACAATTATTACGACCTGTGTAACAAAAGATGTAAATGTCTGAAGTGGCTTGTTCTATGTAATGCAATGTAAACAAACCTCTTTTTTTCAGTTTGCTATTTTCACACTTTCCCATAGGATTAAAAAAAATCTTTTGCATGCAGAGCTTTAAAATTTTACATGAGTATTGTACTTGTAAATCTTTATTCTGTGAACCTCAATTTTGTTAATAGGGCGATTAGAATTTATTTTATAACATAATACATGAAAAAAAAGTTACTAAATACAAACTTGATAACTTTTTTAATTTTTCAATTTCTATTTAATGTAAGGTAAATTTAAAATTTGAAGTTTACAGAATAAGGTCATTATTTAGCTTTAATTTAGAATAAGAATTATGGTTCTACGGTACATCTTTCAAAAGTTATCTTGTGGGTAACGTAAGGTAAGCTAATTTATTTTTCAAATTTTTGTACGCATATTTCATGTTGTATAAGAAAATTTATTAATTTAATAGCAAAACTTGAATCAATATTTTAAACTATAATCTTTATTACACAAAATGGCAAAGTTTTATAATGAAATGAGCAAAAATTGTTGATTTATGAAGAATCGAAAAGAGAGAGAGAGAGTTTGTGTCAAAATGCTCTACTTTTGAATTCGTAAGGTACGAAGTCCCCTTAAAAATAAAAACAAAGTTTAAATAGTTGATTCAAGAATTATATATTTTAATTTAATTTTTTGGTAATTAAATTATGATAAAGTCAGTGTTTATATCATTGAGTTGATAATTTACATAAATGCAAATAATTTTGTTTACTCTCTATATCAAGTAAACATTCAGTTATAATCTGAAATGAAAATAACTAAAATTTTAAAGGTCTAGAATAAAAAAAATCTGAACTTACTTAATGTAAAATATACAAAAATGAAGGGAAAAACTAACGGCTTCTCACATGCGTAAAAACACTATTATACATAATTTTTGTTAGTTAGAAATGTTCAATATATTAAACATAAAAAAGAATGTAACAAAAATTTAAAAAATGATTTTTGAGTATCATTTGTAAGAAAGTATATTTTTTATTTAAGATTTATTAATTTAAAGGTATATAATTAAAATTTAAGGATACTTTCATTTTTATTTATTAAAACTTAAGCTCTTTAGATAAATACTGAGTCTAATCAATAAATTCAATTCTTTTTGTATATTTCCAAAATGTCTTCAATGAAACATCACTTTTAACTTATCAATCATCTTTCAACTAATCATTGATTTTTTTTCTGTAATCAATTATCTCCGGAGAGATAAAAAAAAATCTAATTTTCACAATTCTTTTCAAAAACTTTCCTAATTACGCATTTCATGGAGCACGCCTAAGGGACTTGAATAGTTTTCAACAAAAAAAAATGAAAACAAAAAAATATAAAATAAAAAATTAAAATTAAAATTAAGCAGAAAACAAGAGTTTATTTGATGATGCGTCACGTTCCGAACGAATAAGAGATTAATAGGGAAAAAAGTATCTGCTTCATTGAACTTAATCAAAATGAAGGACTTCTTCCGAAAAGAACTTCTTCAAGATACGCAGATACGCAACGAACTCTTTCTAATACAGAGTTAAGAACTTTCTAATTATTTATTTCATATTTGTGTAGGAAGTATTATTAATTATTTTACCCGTTTTTACACCGAATTTTACATAAAAATAAAATAATGGGAGAAGAAAGTTAATTTTTCATGTCTAAGATTTTCTATTTAAAGAATATATTTATATTAATTAATCACTTGTGAAAAAAAGCTTAAAACCTTATTTTTTCTGAATGATGTATACATATTTTTACTATCCAGTTTGAAATTTTTTTTTCCGGTATATATGCACGAATTTGCGTCAACTGTAATCTATTTTTAAATACAGCGCATAATAATTAAAAGTTATTCTCATAGAACTCAATGGATTTTTTTTGTTCTTACATATTATCTTTTTTTACAAGGGGGTAATTTATTATTCTCAGAAATGATGAAGCTATTTTTTTACTTTATGTACTCTAATTTGCAACAAATGTGATTGATATTATGAGCTTCGATTTAAATACATATATTTCCAAATAAAACTTTAAAAGCTTTTTCCTTAAAAAAAAAAAAAAAAAGAGAACATTATTTAATTTTATATTATATGATAGAAATTTGAGGTTTCACTTTACCTAAACATTATACATTTGAAGAAATATACACAGTCATTGATAACAATTATATATCAAAAATACATCTATCTTTTACAACGGTAGAGTTTCCTTGTGTTCTTTGTATAAGGATGTCGATTTGCTCCGATTGATTTCATTTACAAATTTATTGAAAATGAAATGAAATCCATTATACAATTTTTGATTTATTTATAAATTTATTTTATAGATTAGTATTTACTATCATTTTCAGGCCTTGGTCTCCTTTTCGTAGTTTATGAATGTGAAATTATGCTTCAAACAGGAATATTTTTAAAATGTTCATGCGCATTTATAATCAATGACTAATTACAAAATAAATAAAACACTAAAATGTTTTAAAATATGATAAATTGATGAATCTAATGAAAGCCGCTACAGCGTTTTTGGATGTGTTTTTTTAAACATATATAACAAAATGCCTTATTTGATAAATTTACTCATTCAAATAAATAGTATGTCCTCCGTCCTGAACAAAAGAGAAACATAATTGATATTGATCCATATAAAAACTTAAATATTAAAAAAAATTCTTACTCACTAGCCTATAACAAAAAGGTTATTATTAATGGTCATACTAATTGAAAAGTAAATTTTGATTTTTCTGTGAACTTTTCCAGTGATAAGTTTAAAAATACGTGAAGAAACTATGTTTTTCTTCCCTATTTGTGTTTAAATATAAATTTTATTAAAAAATAAGAACTGAATATTAAAATTATATTATTAGTATCTGATATACTAATTAATAATTTTCAACCCTATTCTTGCTTCATAATTTACTCGCTTCATATTTTCAGTATATGAATCTTGTATAAATTATGTCATTTTCTAAAATTTCTGCAATCATTAGTTTTTCATCAGCCCGAAATTCTATTTCAAAGCTATTTTCACACTGTTTTCAGTAAATGAAAGAAATTCATTCAATGATACAAATTCAATTACAGAAAAGTTAATGCTTCACAAAATTGTAATTATTAATACCCCAAAGAGGAGATAAATGAAATATCATATTGTACTCTAAAGAATTGTGAAATTTAGCCACATATCTCAACACCCCATTCCATTTTTTTGCAAACTATGTACAATTATTATTGTTAAAATTAGGATATATATATATATATATATATATAAGAGTATATATATATATATATATATATATATATGTACGATTTAAATTTTACTCCAATAATTACCCTAAATAATAAATTAACTTTCTATCTATCTCATTCCTACTACAAAAGTAAAGAGTCTATTATTATTTCTTATCTCTTCCAAAAGTATCTCTAATTTGTTGCCATCACGCGCTCTTGAAAAGGACAATTTCGTTAAACTAATTATAAATCTAATAAAAATAACAACTTTAATTCTATCGCTATATTGGGAACTCTTTTATTCATACCTACGCTTATGATGTTGATGGAATTTTCTCAGTATATAAGCAACACAACGAAAACGCCTCTTCATACTACGCTTGTTCTTCATACAATTGTTCTGTTCTTACCTAAATGATGTAAACTAAATACTACGTAATGAAAATGGTCTCTCTCACAGCTTCTTTAAATAAAAAGTGAAAATTCAATACGCCTCGAATGTATTTGATAGTATGTCAGCATTACAAAATCGATAGGATATTACATTACGGCAGGATAAGAGCGTTCCCTACTGGTGGAAATGCAGATTTAAATTTTGATACCATGGAGAGTGAGACCGTGCTGAGCACTTACTGGAATTCTGATTTCCGACCGACCAGAATCATATGTCGAAACCCCGCATGAAGGCCGCCAAAGAAATCAACAGCGATGCCAGTCTTTACTTACATGACCATCGATACTGCTGCAATGCTGAGTAAAGGTCTCCATCAATTTTCAAGACTTTTTTTTCAATACGTATCTTTTGAGATGTTCTAATATGGCCGATCATATCATTCCAGTCAAAACAAAGTGGAATTCTAATTAGAAGCAGTGCAAGCCCTACCATGTATGTGCGTGAACTTTAAAATAAAAAATATTTATTCTTATCTGGGATTGCGTCATTGGTTAAATTTTAAAGACTTTCAATGATTTATTAAATTTTATAAAAATTTAAATTAAGTTCTTAATTTTAGGTAATATTTAAAGCACTATTTTAAATTGATTACGTGATAACATTGTCTGATGTAATTGAAATTGGTATTCATTTAAATTTTTTGATACTTAGTTCTTTTTATGAAATATAAAAGTTAAATAGTTTGAATTTGATTAAATGTTATAAAAAAGGTTTTTTGAAAATATTACATCATGTGTTGTATTATCTGAAAAGTTTGAATTGTTCTAAGTGTCTGGTTTCTAAAAGTTTTAACTATAAAAAAAAATGTGATATTATTATACAGATGAAATAGCTTTGAATTTAATCTCTAAATGGATTTTAGGCCACAGTCATATGTAAGAAATAACATTTTATTTGTGTGTGTAGTAAAACAAAGTTTGTTTCTACATTTAATATTCTGTGAATATTTAGTGAAACATTTTTTGAAAACTAATAAATTGAAACTTATTATTGAAACAAACCAGAAAAACAATGTGTGCTATATAAATTACTATGACGAATTTTTTATATCTTTTGCTTTTATTAAGAAAATATCTGAACAACGTTTAATTAGATCTGTGTGGTGTGATATATTCTAAAACATTATAAGAAATATCTATGAATTTACATATTTTAGTTTGAATTGAATAATTATTGAGAAATATTTTAGATTTGAATGAAGCATATTGTTGTTAAACACATTTGAGAAATGATAAATAATATATTGATTTAAAATGAAGTTGTTGTTGAAATAAGAAATGTTATATACTTTATGAAATGAATATTATATGGTTTTGAAAACCAACAATGTGTTTTATGTATGAAAAGTAAAAGAAAATTTTTGAATGTTTAATTATCATAATACTATTTTATTTTAAAAAAGATGTTTTGTATTTAAAAGAATGTGTGTCTAGTTTAGATGATTCTCTATAGATGAAGGTATTAAAGGAAGGTGGATAATTAATTTAAATGATGAATATTATGTATAAGAATAAATAATTAAAATAGAATAGCCGTTCTAGCTCATTACGCGAACAAGGTATAACAGTTTTGTCAACCACATTTTCGCTTAATTTTTTGAAAAGGTTTGGTTTAGAAATTCGTTGTAGACTAAGAGTAATAAGAAAGCAAGTACAAATAATACAAACATACTTTTTATAACTACTTTTAAATTTTATTAATATTTTGTAAAACCAATTTAAAAAACTTACATTTCCATGTCTGTTGACATTCCGTACCTGTGGAAAATAGAGTTTTAAGTTTTACATGTTCATTCTTCACCCAGATGCATGTGGAAAAAATTTGGTAAACAACGTATTGATACTGTGTCAGAGTCTATTAATAGTGATCAAAATGCAATTGAATTTAAGAATTCAATAATTAATCTTTTGAAATTTTATATTTGTTTCATAGTTTATTTACAAAATGCCACCCCACATTCTGTTGCTTATGTATTTTTTTTTTTACAGGTTCAGAATTTGTTAGATGTTTGGGCTATCATCATCAAGACAACAAATTTATCTTTTAATAGAGACATTATTTTGAATACTGATCTTTAAAATTGTATAAAATTTAAAGAATGCATGGGATTCCAAGGCATAAAATTTTTTTAAATTTGAAAATATGAATTATTGAAAAATTTGTCTTAAACATAACTCTAAATTTTAAATTTGAATTTTTTTTTCTTCCTTTGACACCCCTGTAAGATAAAGCACAGGCTAGGGCCCAACACAGCTATCCGCGTCTTGCGGAGGGGAAAATTGTAATGATTTAACTTAATTCAATAATTACCCTAACAATAAATTAACTTTCTATTCTATCTCATTCTCAATACAAAAGTAAAGAGTTCATTATTACTTCCTGATCTCCTTCCAAAAAGTATCCTATAATTTATTACATCACGCGCTCTTGAAAAGGATTAATTCTGCTTAACTAATTATAAATCTATCAAAACAATCCCTTTTTAATTCCTATCTACTATATTTCCCTGAATCCTTATTCATACCACGCTTAGTGACGTTTGATGGGAATTTTCCCTTAGTATATAAGCAAAAAAATACAACGAAAACGCTCTCTTCATACTACGCTTGCTCTTTTCATACAATTGTTCTTGTTCTACTCTAAATGATGTAACCAAATACTACAGAAATGGTCTCTCTTCACAGCTTTAAATAAAGGTAAAAAGTCACTAAGCTCGACTGTTATTGATAGTATGTTTTACAAAAATCGATAGGATATTATATTTACATATATAGTTATATATGAAGAGAGCATATATATATATATATATATATATATATATATATATATATATATATGCTATATATATATATATATATATATATATATATACATATATATCTTTAATGCTTAAAAGTGGTTTTTTACTTTGATTCTTGCCAAGCTCTTATAAGCAAAAGAACACCAAAACAGATTATTTTTTTAAGATTATTATAAGAACGTTTTACTGCAATTCTAGTATGAATAATTTTTTGCTTATGCCAATGTGACTTTTCAAAATTTGCAGCTAGCGTGTATAGTAATTTTTTCTATCAAGCACAATCCTCTTAATTACTTTAAATGATATTATTATAAAGCAAAACAAATAAATATATAAACTGTACTAAAGTCCAAATAAAGTCCATTAATCTTCTAGATAATTTAATTAAGTTGTTAAATGTATTGTAGTCAATGTTACTTGATTACATTTTCAAATGGAATACTCGATTTAAGGCTCCCGTCTACCCGCCATTTTGATTTCGTCAGCTAAATGTTAATCCTATGGAATTTCGACTTTAATTCTCACACCTTTACTATTTGATGTATTCGAATGCAATAAAATGCATTTGAATGAGAAAAAAATAATGAATGCTTCTGTGGAATTACTTTCTTCCTCCGATTTTTAAAAATATTTTTATTCTTATTTTAATTATTCGTTTTTGAGTTTTCTGGTCTTTCAAGAATATTTTCAAATATTTTTAAAAATCGGAAGGGAAAAGTAATTCCACAGAAGCATTCATTATTTTTTGCTCTTTCAGATGCACTTTATTGTATTCAAATAGATCAAATAGTAAAGATGGGAGAATTCAAGTCGAAATCCCATAGGATTAACATTAAGCTGACGAAATCAAAATGGCGGGTAGACGGGAGCTTTAATGAAATCACACATGAAAATCTCAAAAGCGAATTTTTTAAATATTTTTATAAACCAAATTGCGATTTTTTTGGGGGAAAAATATCAAAATATGAATGTAAAATTTATAAAATTATTATCTATCATTTTGTTTTCAATAAGACTTTGAGAAATTGGTTGCATGACTGTAGAAACTAACAACCTTAAATATAAATGAAATTTTTATTCCAATTCCAGTTCACAGATTTGTTCATTATGTATTATCATAAAAATAAACACATATCAATAGATTTTAAATGGCTTAGTAAGAGAATGATGAAACAATTCGCTTTATTTGGTACAAGTTTGAAAAGTTATTCATGAAATATTTAACAAGAAAGATAATAAAAAAATAACTGAATGTAACTGATAATCTGCGTATATCATAAGTGAAGATTAAAAGTTGTACTCACATCTTTAATTTTTAATTTATCAAAATTATTGACGAGATATAAATAAAATAAGCAAGCCTTATATTCATATTAAATTTTCCATAGTATTTATATGAAAAAAACTTATTATTATTGATAATGACGATTGACTTCGATCGATTCAATAAACGGATTCTTGATTCTTGAATGACTTCGACGATTGACTAAATAAAGATCAGCCTAATTATTAAACAGTTTATTCAAATTCTTGAATAATGAATAATAAAAATTTGTGGAACTGTTCATTTAAGCCGAATGTAACCAATAATAATATTTAATTACTTTACGGACTCTAAATATTGGGCTTCTAATAACATGATCCAAATCAGTCTGTTGCGTAGCGAATATTCGTTTCTTCTTACAATTGCTCCAACTACTGCAGTACTTCCATTACTCCTTCTAATTTTTCTATCTCTCCTCCTTTCTATTCTCTACACTTGATATTAAATATAAGGCATTTTGTAAGTATCCCGAATCTTCCACAAGGTTAGGTTCTCACATCAAACACGGGATTAAAGCAATCCCTGTGGTATGTAAGACTGAGAACTGATTTACAAGATAAATAATAATTTTGGTTTCTACAATGAATACTATTTCATCCATTTTACTTTATATTCAAAGTTAATTCCATTTGAATGATTTTCTGAGATATTAGTTTATAACTAATTTGCAGAAAATATAAATTGACATCCAAGACCAATTTGTCTGTCTATAATTATCAGTGAAATAAGATAAAAAAGACATCGTATCACATTTAATTTACTCTAAATTTAATTGTGTCTCTAGATTAATTAAATTATTGAAAATTATGGATTAAAAATTGCTTTCTGTTATGAAGATTTAGAAACTTAAATAGAAAAAAATGTAAAATAATTGAAATAAACAAAATATTGAATATGATTGAATTATTTAAATAAATTTTTCTAGCATCATATTTGCTTTAAAAATATTTATTAATTTAGATATTTACTGATTTGTTCACGAAACGTAAATTTAATAATTCTATAATCAAGTTCAATTAATATAATTTTAAAGATATACAGAATTCCATTGATCTAGGGAAACTTAAAAATCTTGTACTTACTCCAAAAGACTTCAAAAAGTCAAAATTTAAATTTTGGAGGGAGAACTTCAATTCTAACTCCGAAAAATTTAAATGCTTATTAACAAAAGATTTAGGTAGTAAATATCTTCTATTTGTAGTTAGGTTTCCTTCTTTTCCTAACTTCGTAGCACTACCTCAAGTAGAAAAGATAAGAGAAGCAATAAAAAAGTCCCAGAATTCGTTGCGGAAAAGAGGGCGAAGGATGAGATCCCTAGAATGGGGATCAATGACTTAAAAAAGGTACTTTCCCTCCAATGTGATTTGCATTTAGATATTTTGTTTCCCTTCATCGAAGAGAGAATATCAAAGCGATTTCGTGCGAAGTTTCCGCAATGTAGAAGGAACCTGAATTCCCCTAGCTTGAAGGGTGCGATTTCATTTCTTCCACGATTCACAGCAGGGAATTGGTTTCAAACAAATGCAAGAAATCCCGATATATTATTTTTTCCCCTGCCATCCAACCAACCAACTCACGTGCTACAATTGACCCTTACCCCCACCCCATCAAGTTTTTAGTTCTATCTCATCTTCGCATGTGTGTTGGTTTTTATCTTGAATAAGATGCTATGAATCTTGATGTAGAATGATATTCCTCTGCTGGTTGTTATACTTGGAGGTGGAGATGAAGAAGTGCAATTGCTATTTACAGCTGCCCCGGCAATGATTTGCCTGAATAAACTGTGCATTTAGAAGAAAAATCTGGTTTATGGTTTTATGTATTTTTTTTCCTTGATAGAGTTCGATAAAGCTATAAGAATTCAAATGGTAGAGCTGAAATGGAATTACAGGAGTAAGCCATGTGATTTTTCTTTTCTCCAGAAATATGTACTCACCTTATAATATAGAAATCGCATTTTTACGTATCTTAAAATATATTTTTTTTCTTTTCGATAAATCAAGAGGTTCAATATATTTAACAATGCACGATAACATAAAGAGAGTACAGAGTTTGAGTCAGATTGAAAAGTCTTACGAATGCAAGTTTGAATTTGATATTTCTGTTACGTGAGGGATATTCTTAAAAGAAATAAAGAAATTAAAAAAATATACTTCGATATTTAATATGTTAATTATGGGAATGATTTGAAGTTTCTGTTTTAAAAAATATACATAATATACCACTGTATGTATTCACTTTGAATATATTATATGATATTTTTAATTATGTTAAGTGATATTTTCACTTATTATTTCGTGAACTTTTGATTTAAAGTAGAAATAATTTAAGGATATTACAAAGCAGTAAGTAAACTCCTACATTTCTAATATGCTAGCCTTACAAAAATGTAAATAAGAAAAAATAATTCTTAGAAAAAAAATAGTGATGAAATTATTGTTTCATAAAATTATGCTTGATACCACAACAAATATTTCATATTTTCCATTGCCTTTAAAAGTACTTTTCATTTTAGAGAAATATAAAACATTTTTAAAAACAATAATTTGTATATATTCAGAGGAAAAACCTATATTTATGGTAATGTATATGCCATTTTACTTTTACTTTTGCTTAATACTTCTCGTAATTAATATTTACTTTGCAAATAGACATACTTATTTTTAAATACGATAAAATAAATACAGGGTGTTTTTTGGCTCATTACATTTTGTTAATTTTGTTCACGCAGAGTATTTACACACACACAAACACACACACACACACACTCACACCTCCTCACACACACACACACACACACTCACACACACACACACGCACACACATCACGCACACACACACACACACGCACACACACACACATATATATATATATCCCTAAAAATTACCATAATTGATACATCTTATGTTTAGTTTTAAATTTTATATTTACTACTGATTTACAAAGCATTCACATTATTTTTCTATATATTTTGTAAGAAAATTAATTCAAATTATTCTGTTTTAAAACTTGAAGATAATTTAAGCAAGACTGAGCTGGAAAGTCAGATATGTGTAATATATTATAAGATATGACCTTTAAGTACAAGAATTTGAAATAGGCAGCATTAAAACGACATATAGCACTTTTCTCCAGCAACATAATTTTCATTTTAAATAACTAAGAACAGAATGAGAAATGGAGTGAGGTTTAGTTAGCCAAAAAAATTTTTTTCCCCACAATAGAGCTGATTCATAACGATTTAACGAACGTCATGACACAATTGTATCATTCATCATAATATGAAAAATTACTGTAGTGGGTAAATTAATTGGAAGAAATAAATTATTGTTTTGATAATTTATAAATATTACTTTCATATAAAGTGATTATAACAAAATCAAATAGGATGTGTATCCTCATTTAGCAGTAATGACCTTTGAAATGCACTTAGGAATTGATTCTATTAGTCTTGTGTATACACTTGTAATTGTGACTTCTTTATTCTTTATCGGGGAACACTCTTTTATAACTTTCTTAATCGTTCATTTTTTTTTATCACAAAATCCATTCTGCTAAGATGTTCTGACGTGTTGAAATGTCCTCACTAACGTTTTTAAGAATTACACCAATCCTAGGCTTAAAGCTTTTTATATACTTCGATGTATTCATCATTCTGTGTCAATATGAACTAAATTTCAAGTGTCAGCGAAAAATTCAAAAAAAAAAAAAAATATTTATTTTTGGGGACATTTTTTGTTTGCTTTAAGTCTTATTGGTTTACCCGGGCTTCTTCCGACAACGTTAGATGTATAACTATTAACAAGTAATTGAGTCTCATCGCCGAAATTTATCTGCTTCCAGTAATTTATGAATGAAGATTTAAATTTTTTAACTCACAACAATTGACTTTGCTTGATTTCACGTGTCAAAATTTAATTTTTAATTGACTTTATCATGTTACGATCAGCAGTGTCTACGCCACCCGTTTGATGGGTGAATATAATTATCATCAGATCACTTTTAAGGGCCTTAGTAGTTTTGTTGGATAAATAATTCTATTTCTGAACTGGAATCGATCAGTTGTTTGATTGTTCATGCTTATATAAAAATTTAACTACAGTTATCGTCTTTGGATGCTAAGAGCAATTTTTAATATGGTGTAATATTATATAAGCCTTAGTAAAAATATAAAATTGTTCCTTCTTTAAGTCTTTGATAAAAGAACAGGCTGTTAGACATAATAAATTTTACTTTAAAATTATATTATATAATGGATTTGAATAATATGAGACTGTTTCAACTAATTTGAATAAAAAATACTGTTAAATTATTTTAAAATTATTTATATATGTTTATTTACTTAACATTTTTTAAACCTTTTTTTATTGAGAAAAGTTTTGTAAAGACTCTCCTCAATCTATACACGATAGACATCAAAGCTTAGCGGATGCACTCTAGTAATTTTTCCCAACATGAAGCACATATGAGCTGTTTTACATGATCATAAAATATCAAATTATTGCATTTCTCACTGTAGAGCCATTGCTAGCTCCTATGCTTCTCTGTTGAAACTTACAAGAATGTTGCAATCACGCAATTAACTCATTAGACATCCATCTGAACTTTCACTGTATTACTTTAAGTCACATGTTTTCACTTCATTCTTATATGTAGAATTTAGAGTTAGTTGTGATGTAGTTTCATGAATAAATATTTATAAATTGTTTAAAGTACTTAAGTTTCCAATGACATCATTTTTAAAATTTTAAAATTTATTAGACTTATAAAATTTTAGAAAATTTAACGTTTATATAATTTTTCATAAATCATTCTTTATTTTCATACTTTAGAATATAACTTTAATAAAACATTTAAATGTGAAGTTTTTAATTTCCTTCCTTAGGAATTACATTGATGATAAACAGATGACTGTCATTATCATTAAGTCTTAGGATGACTGTTTTTGTTAAAATACTTGATATGCCTGCAAAATTAAATATTATCAATGGATAGAAGGCATACAAACAAATGCTATATTTAATAAATTTACGGATTTAAATATAATAAATACTAATTTTGATTTAAAACAATATATACAAATTCCTTTTTGGAATCTTAAAGTTTACTTTGAATTCTAAGAAATTAATGTCATTTTTATTTCACCTGTTCTTTGCAAAAACGAATAAACGGCAAGAAAAAAAAATCTGACATTTAGCGAAATTTGTTAGAGAGTGTGCAACTGTGTCTGAAAAATTGAGCTGCTTTGAAGAAAGAATTTAGTGCTCCGTAATATTAAGCAAAACTTGGAACATCTCATTGGGGAACTATCACATTCATTTTCTTTTGTTGTTGATGTTCAAATTAGAATCATATTACCACGCTCAAACCTTAAATGTTGAATAATATAGAACCTTAACTTCTGAATATTTTTTTGTGATAAAAGGCTACTTGTGCTATTATTTCAGTTATGCTCTTTGGATTATTTTGTGTGTACTAGTAATCCATTCTTTTTTTTAAAATTATATTCTTCATAAAGCAAGTAATGAAATGTCCTGATAAGTGTAAGTGCAATATTTCTTCTTCAATTAGTAAATGTGGAATAATATGGAATACGAACAGCAGGATACTCGTCTGATAGATTATTTAATCATGAATATTATTTAATTAGACCCCTTGGATGAATATGTAAGGGCGCTGGTATTCCCTTATTGAAAAGAATATCCTTCGTAATATAAGGAATGAAATGTCCTGATGATTCTAACGTCAATATATTCTTTTAACACTTCACAAGAATTACGACGTGTGTCCTTTTCCCTTTAACTAACACTTTGCTGATCCTTTTATGATTTTGTTTGAAATAAAAATCCTACTTATAAATGAAACGTGACTTATGTAGATTGGATTAGATTTAGTGAAGTATAATGAAGAGGCTTGTAGGTATAAATATAGAAACAACGAAGAATACACTATATCATGAGTAGGAAATAAGTAAGTGAAAGTGAATAGAGCTGAAATTATAATCGCCTGAATAAAGACCATTTTTCCAAGCTTGAGAACTTTTCAGAAAATCATCATCATCATTTATTCTCAGGACTCAAACATGTGTGTTCTGGTAAAGGTAATTTCAATTTATTAATCTAAACATTAAATGAAACATGTATAGGGAATAATTGTCAGGAAATGTACTTTGAATATTCGCAACTTGAATAATAATAAATTGGCTGCCAAATTGTTGAACTCTATTCATTTGCCTGAGTAAATTTGTGAATCTCTAAATAAGCTTAGTAACAGCAGAAGAAAGAAGTAACAAGACTCCAACAAACAGTTTGTAATAAAACAGGGTAAAATCTTGATACACCCTTCTAAAGAATCGATATCTACTGGGTGAGATCAAATAAGCGTCTCTATGGAAGGACAATAGAGCTCGAAGTTCTAAAAAGGACAATATATATTACTGGGTGCTATTTCCTTTAACTTTAATATTACGATCAGTGAGGCAGTGAAGTATTTCCATCTTATGTAACTCTACAGCCATCTTAAAGTACAATTAAAAGTCAATAAGTTCAAGACTCCAAATGAAGAGAATCATAGCACAATTTATTTGCTGTTTACATAGATATAATGCATGATCTCTCTTTCTGTCTTGAATCTAGCTTAACACAATAAATACTAGCTATATATTCTATAAAAAAAAGTCTTGAATTATCCGATTACTCATTCCAATTCAAGTACTTTTTTTCATAACAGGTTCGACCCATATTAATTTGATAAGAAATCGTTTCCAACGTAAAACGATTAATTATGATTATTCTCCCTTCAACCTACATATCTACGAAATTTATTGTTATTCTCTGTGTCTCTTCTTTTTCCTTTCAATTATCTTTCGCTTATATATCTTTATTTCTAATTCAATTCACAAACATTCTTATTCTCATCTAACTTACCTAATAAGGTTACATTATTTGATTGGTAAGGAGTTGCAATTGCTTGCAAATAGAATTACCAAAATGCTCCCAGGTTAATGAAAGGAAATTCGTGAATAGCACAACCCCACAAGGACTCTCAAAAATAATCGCATTTAAATTGAAAATTCTTTCCTATTCCTTATGGTGACTTGATAGTAGCAGCAATATAACAGCTAATATAAGGGTCACAAACGTAACTTTACTCTCAAAATGCTTAGAAAGGAAAGTATGTAATGCAATAACTTAGCAATTTTTTTGAGAATTTCTGCAGTATCTACGAAATCTTATCTTTTAAAATCAATTTAAATTTGAAAAAAGAATATATCATTTAATAGAATATTTTTGGTATATCTACATATTCATATCACAAATGTGGATAAATAAAAACGAGTACCAGTAGAACGAGTGGATAAAACGAGTACCTTTGAACTGAAAATTATTTCTGTTTAGTAATTTTAATAAAAAAAAATTAAAAATCTGTATAACAAATATACTCACACAAATTAAATCGTTATTATGGTCATGGATTGAGTAACATAGTAACATATGTCTTCTAAAGTAATTTTTTCCTCGAGTACTGATTAAAAATAAAATTTGAAAAAAAAAAAAAAAAAAAAAAAAAACACCTCTACAGAATACTGATGCTCATTTTACAATAGCATTTAATCGTAATTCGTAAAAATATGTTTTTCTTTTTTCATGTTCATTGAATGCACTAGGGGGCTGTAAAGGTGCTATAATGAAACGATTACTGGTGAAAAGTGGTACCTAAACGGAAATTAAAACACTTTTTTAGAGAAGGCAATTTATTTTTTACTCAGTTTAATCCCTCCACGTTTCCTGAAAAAGGCTAGTTTTTTTTTATTTCCAATTCTTTCAGTTGCTAAACGACGCACTGGAAATGGTTCTTCTGATACAAGAAATCTAGAGACATTTTATGTTACTGATTTTGTAAAGTTAAAGAAAAACCATTTACGTAGCTTAATTATTGCTTAGCTGAAAAATGAATGTAATTTTTATGATCTTCGAGATAAAGAATTATTTCTAATTACTCGAGAAGCGTGAAGACGTTATCATTCATTCCGGAATTAAATTCTATAAATCAAGAAGTTCTAACCACGTTGCTATTAGTAATACAATTTATTTGATTTAAAGTATTCTTTGAAAAGAATCAATGCATACAATTCCGTTTCTTGAATATGCATACGGTTGAAATTTAATTATTTAAATTGACTCTTACAGTTATTTAAATCAATAATGTGCAGCTGTGTGCCCAGCTTAATAATAAATGGTCATTTTTTAAAATTTAGATGTGTTCTTTCTTTATGTAGAAAATTTTAGACTATTTATGTCTCAAATAGACTTATTTCAAATACAAATACTTCCATCGATTGCATACTACACATGTTATATGAAATTTAATTGTGGAAAATATGTAGATCATGATATAAAATCCAATAGTATCCTCTTTTTAAGTTTCGAAAACTTAAATTGTCTAAGGCAATAATATGTGAGTTAAGATTCATCGTCAGGATACAATCGCCGAAATGTTACTGTTGTTATATCACTGTATCTGTATTAAAAAAAATTTAATAATGTAGCCTGTTATATCATTACTTTCCTGTAATAAGGTTCAGTTGTCTAGATATTCTGTCGATAGTAGCGGGTGTATTCCCACATTAAGTGATCAGAAGAATCAATCTTGATGGTGAATCATGAATCATTGTCACTGAATATCACTTGAGACCATTGTTAGTGACGTCATGGAATATGGTCAATGCAGACATAAGCGCCAATAGCGTGCTTGTAACGCAGGTATTTGTGATTGGTTAGCGTACTTAAAGACTAAAATTTTTGCATCTGATAGAAACGGTTCAAAGTAACATGCCCGTATTAGTAACAAATATAATATAAGAGGTTATCAGGCTTAAAGCAAAGTTTCTTAAATCTTTAATAAGGATACATATTATCCTTCTTCACTTGAAGTACTCTTTCACAGACATGCCAATGATCAATTGAAGTAATACCGATGTAATGATAGATTTTTCTGCTATTTTTTTTCACCATAAATGGTAATCTAACAAAGAAGGGTAGTACTTTTATCCTCAGGTAAAAAAAAAAGAATGCAATTCTGTAAGAATTAAATCCTGATTCTCACAAATCATGATTTTTATGTGATTGTGATTTATATGATTCAATTATATTATTTATAAAACATTTTTATTCAAACGAATCATTTATTTTTAAAAAAATTCAGATAGGCTCTTGTATTTTTCCCGTTTGATATTAAATAATAACATGACTGACATATGAATGAATAGTTTATATTTTAACATATTCATTTTCAATAAATTTTTCTTGCGTTTAAATGTGAACAGTCTATGTTACACACATTTTATGATGCTTTTAGATTTAATCAGTTGATATAATCATCCTCAATATTTTATTATTGATAAGACCAAATTTGCATCATCTATCTTAGTCTTGTTTCATTTCTAATGATGTATGGAATCATATTTTTATATCTATTTATATGCTCCTGCAATGCACTGATTTTTTGCATTTATCCTAACATATTAGGCAGCAATGTCAGCCTATCCATATTATAACATTTCTAGGGACACAAAACTGGCATTAATTTGTAAATTTTAAGCTAATTAAGGATAAAATATTTTTATTTTATTAATATGCATATTTGTGATTTTTGCTTAAAATAATGCATATATTGCATTTAAATTTAATATTTTTTTTGGAACTGTTTTTGTATTATCAGTTCCTTTGCTTCCTAGATGATGTTTCCTAGACGTTGGAATCACTGATCTTTAAAAGGAATTGCTAAAAGCACGCAAACAGATGAGAAAGGAATGACCTTGGAAAAAATTCTTAAGAAACAAATTAAATGGCTCACAATAAGTGAAAACGTTTTAAACAGCATAATATATAATGCTTCAAATTAATCCCAGTGAACATTTTATTCAGAAAATATTCCCATTCTTAAACACTTCGCTGGTTATTGAGCTTGCAGGCAATGTAATTTTCTGTACAAAAGTAAGAGAAAAACGATCAAATGCGATTTTCATTCGAAAAATTATTACCTTTAATTATCTATATTTTGAATGCAGCGTGTGTGTGTAACTTTGATTGCGAGCAATTTATTTAGCGTTTTTATCTACGTATCATTCGAGCTTACATCCAATTAAATCCGATCTGGTGATTATTTTCTACTGTAATTTGTTCAGTCGAGAAAGATATAAACAATACTAGAACAAATACAGTTGAGCTTTAATTGACTCAAACAAAACAAACGCAACCATTCGAATTTACAGAAATTTTATTTGCAAAATGCATTTAATTAGAACTAATTTCAGAAGCGAAACACTTGGGACATAATTTTGAATCAGAATTTAATATTCTAATTATGAATGAGTTCTTGTGCAGTCTTTTTAATCACAGTAGTCTTATTCGGTTTAATTTTGCGTGAAGAATCTTATTTTCATAATAAAATTAACCTCATTTCTTTTCCTTTTGCTGAAATTCTACAAGTGAGAACTTTCTGCCTGAGAACTTATTAGGAAATAAATTCTAGTGAAAACAAAACTGCTATTTATTTTACGAAGAAAGAAATGCCATTGTGTCAGACGTTAAAAAGACTTGTAAGTAGAATAAGGTGAAATAGGAACTGGTAATTTCAGTGCTCATTTAAATAACTTGAGTAAATGAAAAGTGCTGTTTAAACACTTTATTTACTTTCCCATTCGTTATAAATGTGACTTCTTAGCTTATTTAACGGTAAATAATTTTCTTGTAAAGGAATTTCGATCGATTAATGTGAAAGTAAATATTGGGATTTGTATTTGTTTAAGTAAGTTTGAAGGAAGACTTTTACTCGTTTATTTTTTGACGTCCTTTCAATTTTGATTTCTAGTGGATTTAAATGACCAAGATTGCATTTGAAAGGGAAGAAGATTTGAATTTTTTGTTTCGGGATTTTGAAAAGCTAATAAATTTATATAACTTCATTTATTTTCATATAAATAAGAACCTCAAATATTAAACATGCTACTAAAAATATTTTTATTACTATTGATTGTTATGATAGTTTGTTTCAAGAATGTATGAATTTTTAAAAATAAAATTAGCTTCTCTTGGTATACTTACTTTTGTTGATTGTAGAGTTTATAAATCAATATAATCACAAAATACCATTTACGTAAAGAAAAACTCAGACCTCTTACATAATACTTTTCAAACGTGTATTTGATTTTCCCAAGTAGAAATAATGGGGTTTTAAACAGATTATTTTACGATATATTTTGTTATATAAACACTAGTTAAACTATTTCGAGGAATTAGCCCATAATGATAAGAAAGTACGACTGGAATGTTATTCGAAAAAAATCTTATATATTATTATTTATAATTATTCGTATTTATAACTGTACAAAGATACATTTCTAAATCTGGAAGTTTTTGTATGGAAACAATGTTGTGAACTTTACAAAATAACAGCAACAATTGTGAAAATATAGATAATTCAAACATACGTGGCAAGATTTTAATTAGAATTTTAGTTTTAAAAGAAATAGCGTGCAGACGACAAAAAATGAGTTTTTGTAAATAGAAAGCCAATACCAGAAGTAAACTCAATGCATTAGATTACTGATTCAAATACGTCAAAAAAAAGTGTACATAACAATCAGATTACAAAATATAGGCAATACGCTCTATTTTGAATCAAACAAATTATATGTATAAAGTGATAACAGTAAAAAACATGAAATTATAGAAGTAATCAAAACATTATTGTAGGAAAAGGAATAAAAATAAGATACTTAATTAAAACATAGTTAAAAGTTACAAAGAAAAGAAACTTTAATTGCCAGAAATGGATATTATCAGAAAGAAAAAAAATTGAAAATCAAAATATTCAGAAATTATTGTGTAATCATAAGTTTAGACAAAAATATATGTAAAACCAATTACAAATTTTAATATGTTTTGAAACACTGATGAAATAGAATCTTAATAAAATAAAATCAATCTAAAAAAAGCAAGAATAAACAACGAATACACGAAACCGAAATACACGAACTTTTACCCAAATACACGAAAGTAAAAAGTGAAACATAGATATAACATATATAAAACAACTAAACTGGCTTAAGACAGTTTTACGGGTTATTTTATTACTGTGAATCAAATTTCTCCAATAGTAATATGTTTTATAAAATGGTTATGAAACTAAATCATTTTGATCAACAACTCAAAATATCAAAAGAATAAAAATTATGTAAGAAAAATTCAAATTTAAAACTAAAAAGACAGCAAATATATATATCATAAATATGAAATAAAATTATTATACAAGAAAACAGAAAATATTAGATCTTACTAGAATTCACTAATAGCTTAAATATAACATTTTAAATTTATAGCTATGTGAAAAAGCGTGCTGTCATTTATGAATAAAAACGGAAACGAATGGCAACAGAACAAGTGAATATTATGTATATATATATATGTATATATATATATGACATGAAAATGTACTCTATTTCATAGTTACTATATTTTTATATTTTGAAAAGCTAATAATAAAATTCAATGGAAATTTAGCATGCACGCAAATTTTGTGATTACTTTTAAAATTTTGAAAAACTCAAGATAAATTGTTAGAAAGATTTATGTTTCGTAACATATAATTTTATATATTGTTTTTGAAAATAATTACATGCATGGAATTATTTCCAAAAAATGTTTTCTGAATAATAAGACAAATGTTGAGAAATTTTTCACAATTATGAGTATGATTTTTATGATTTACAGTTTTTAAATAAGTATCTAAGCATTCAGATTCATGAATATTGTCATAAGCTCGCAATAATTTTTGAAATCTAGATGAAAACATAAGTAATGCTTGTCTTTTGTATTATTATATGTTTAAAATATTAGATCATACATATATAAAAAAATTACAAAATTAATTTTATCACTACAATTATAATCATAAGAAAGGTAAATAAATATTTTCCGCGGTATTAATAGCTATTTAATAGCCTTCCATCTACCTACACATCCATCCATCCCCATATATATTATATAAATATACAAAAGCCCACACGTCCAACAAAGAAAATTGTATAAAAATAAGAATACAAATAAAATTATATCCCAATAGTAAATTAAGTAAGCGAAAAATTAAAATTAGATCTACTAAAAGTATCTAGAAAAGATAAAGAAATTGAAATACCAAAAATTTTAAACTGACGGGAAACAAAATAATTAAGCGCAATATATAGATTATAGTGGATCATGATATGCATATCACTGCATTAATTATTAAATAATTAATATTGTAACATACTCATACTTTTACTTGCTGGGTATTTTGAGAAGAATTAACCGAAACAGTGATATAACAACAGTTGTATATTTCAAGATGCAATTGAACAGATATCAACAAAAACAAAACTCATTATAAAGTCATTTAATTGGGTATAAAATTAGCAATTCCTGAAAACTCAAAAAAATTCAAAATATAATATGAAAAAAGAAACAAAAGTATAATAGAAGAAAACTGAAAAAGACCTTGATGTAAAAGAATTAAGATAATTTACTAAAGCAGAGAAAAAAGAGAGCAACAATGACTGATATTCTTCCCGAGTTGGAAATAAAATGATTAGGCGAAAGATAGCAAAGTAACCTACTAGATATTATTAGAAAGAAATTAAAGCCGGAAGATAATTTTTTCCCTGCAAAATATAATAATATAATAATAAGAAAAAATAATTAAGAAATAACAAAAACAATTTATAAAAAATATAAATAATAATTTTATTAAGGAAACAACATTTAAGAAATTAAGGAAAATATTTTTTTAAAAAATAAAAGTCAATTTCTATGCTAAATTATAATTTAAAAATAATCTATTTCTAATTTTCAGGTTTTAAATTTGTTTTTAAATGGTTAATAGAGTAAACAGCCTATTCTCATGTAAGGAAGAGTTTATTTAAATTATTATTGAGAAAATTTAAATGCATATTAACTAATCTGATGATTCTAAGTAAATTATTATATAATATATTTCTGCATATAATTATAAATAAATAACTCCAGTAATCAAACAAAATAACTCCAGTAATTCGGAAAATGTAATTATTTCTTGTCAAAAATATTACTAATAACTTGAAGTAAACAATATTTAAGTCAATATATAAAATATCCGTTTCATAAGAAACTATATTAACTTTAATCAGATTTAAAATAGTAGAATATATATATTAATTTGGTTCAAAGTCTGATGTGAAATTACTTTAAAGAATTATCAGGTATTGCTTACGTCGAAACAAAATATATTGTTCCCTATATGGTTATGTTCATAGAAATGTTAAGAGATATTTATTCAAAAGCAATATTACTAACTTGTTCACCTTTTAATATAAGCATTAGTCTTCTTATATTGTTTGTACAAAGCATAATTTTCTTTTGAAACAAGATTAACAAGAAATTTAAATTTCTCACAAGATATAGAACTAACAAATTATAATCTTCTAAAATTAAGAAGATAATATTAATTTAAACCTCTATATTTATTCAGTTAAACAGATCTTGAAAGTCATCATAAATATTGTAAACCTCTTATACACACAGACACACACACACATATATATTTACGCATATATATATATGTTTGTTTATATGTATATTTCTATATATACATATGTGTGTGTCTATATGTATATTTCTATATATACATATATGTGTGTGTGTTTATATGTATATTTCTATATATACATATATGTGTGTGTGTTTATATGTATATTTCTATATATACATATATGTGTGTGGTGTGTGTGTTTATATGTATATTTATATATATATATATATATATCGACAGCAAGATAGAGAGATTTTCAGAGCTTTTTACCAAAAAGAAAATGTGTGTCAATCTAATTCGCAATTGCCTAGGAATCATAGTAACAACATCTACTATTCATCCAAATTAACTTTCAATCAAAATTCTCTTTTATCTTAGTTAAGTGGCTGATACTAATGCTCGAAGAATATCATATTGAGGCGAGACAATTATGAGCTATGAAACACACTCATTAAAAATAGGAATGACTAAATATTCTTTGTAGTGAAGAAAAAATTCAATAATGATGCCTAGATATTTGAGTCGATTATTGGCACAATTTCAACACTAATCTCGCTATTTCCACATCAAAGAGGTGGTACTGTCACGGCTTGGAGCCATACTTGTTTCTACGCCTTACTGACATATGTTTTCTACAAGATCTTCATTATTGAGACGATTACCAAGTTGAGCTATAAACACATTTACTTTCATTTGGAAAAGCTGTGGGAGGTAATAACTGAACTTCCCACACAATAAATCATACCCATATCTCTACTTCAACTAAGTCTTCGTTTATTCTGTATAAAATTGGTATTAAGTGCAAATCATCTATAACCAAAAACTGGACCCTGAACTGATTGTTACACAATAGTACACTGTGTAACAATTAGTTTTCAATTGTTACACAATAGTACACTGTGTAACAATCAGTAAATTGTTTACACACTGAAAAACTGATTGTTACACAATAGTATGAGTTATGTATGACCACATATGACAATTTTCAACTCTGCTGCCATTAAATAGATCAGATTTGGTTCCCTTTAAAATCCATTTACTGTAAGCCATTATCATACATTTATTTTAATCTTGAATAACAGATTTATCATTGAAAATTCAACTTCCAAACAAATCTCACATATCATTACATGATTGCATGACTAAATCACAGAAAAATTCTAAACTTTTGAAGGAAAACTGTCTTTCAGATTAAAAACTGTTATTTATTTAATCATAATTTGTAGCTAAAAGAAAAATACACATATTAGTTATTCGCTTTATAAGTTAAATGAAACTATGGTGTTTTCAAAAATTATATATTTCAGTCTAGACAGAACTGCAGACTTTACATAATAACCTAATTTGTAAGAGAAGAAACATTACCTGAATTGGAAAATTTGAAGTTAGGAAGTAATAATTAGTGAAATTCGAAAAATGAATTTTTCACGTGAAATAGTAAAACATAATTCATTGAACAAAACTTCAAACACCTAGTATTAATATTATGCGCTAGAAAAGTTAGTCATTATATATATATATATATATATATATATATATATATATAATAATAATAATAATAATAATTATAATTACATCGAAATTATAATAATGGATTTAAACAATATTGTATAATTACAGTAATAACAGTTGAAATCCTGCTCTTCCTAAATAGAATTAAAATATTTGAAACTTGAAAAATCATTTTGCTTTAGTTATATTAATTATTCTAATTAAGTAAGTTATATATTTCAGACTGAAAGGGCTGAACGAAAGATAAAATTAATCCAGTATTTAAATTAAATGATGAAAATAAGTTTTATAATTATGAATCTTATCTTAGTAATTATAAATAAAAATTTTCTATCAATTAGATAATTCTTATAATAAGATTCTTAGGATTTTGCATTAATGTTAAGATAATTGGTGATATTTATATAGAAAAAAATGAGTTTAAAAATATTTTTAAAGGTTTTCACTGTTGCATTAATTACATTTAAGTTAACCATTATTTATGCTAAGTTAATAGTAAATTACATGATATGTGTAACTTTATATTTTTTTCTTCTGTACTTTCCAATACTTTGATTTTTTTTAATGTTTTGAATCAAGAATTAAATTTCTATTTCATATTATTGAATTTTTTTAAAATAAAATGTGCTTCAATTTTTTTTCCTAAACTGTTTAATGCCCTTAAAAGTTTTGAGAATTTTCTAACATTGTAGTATATCTACATACAAAAAGTAATACTTATATTAAATGCTAGGTTTTTTGTCTTCAATGTTTCAGAGAATTTAGTTAAAAAAAAGTATGTATACAGTATTTTTAATTTTTTAAGAGTATGATCTGTAATTCATATTCTGAGTTTCAATAGTCTTCTTATGCTTGAGGTCAGTTCCTGGCTTATTTTCTCTATAAGATAGAATGTGGTTTCAGTAACTCACTAACTAAAATTTCACAGTTAGTTATCTAATTGCAAAATTTATGTTAACTAAAATTTCACATCTCCTAAATGGCTGCTTTAATATTTTATTTAAATCTCTATATTTTATTTTTGACTCTTTGTAAGCGATTGAGAGTCCTTATTTGTAAATATGGATTATTTGTACAATGGGGCTAAGAAAATAACTGCCTGAACGCGAAGGCTGTAGTTAAGATAAATTGGTGTTAAAATTACGTAGTTGTTTTATAGCACCGAATCCAATTTGATACAGTTTCATTGGTTAGTTTTGCAGCCGAATTAAAATTTGTTACTTATTGAGTCAATATGTCATCTTCATGAGAAATACATTCTTCATTATTCAAGGGAAATTAAGTAACAATAAAAAAAATTGGTCACTTAAATTGAATCTGCTCCAAAGAATGCGAAGACAGTCACAGTGGATGGAAAAGTTTGGCGAAGTGTTTTTAGCATGTGAAGAGATCTGTACTTAAACTTTTCTATGAAAAAGAGCCAAATACCTCTGATCAATACTCCAGTGAGCTACACAATATTTCTAACATCCCGAATATCCTTCCTTAAATGGGAATTTTTTTATATAGAGCACCTCTTATATAACGTATAAACGATCTTAAAATATGAAAATTAGCTCCTTCTCTTAATATGAATTCCCATAATTAAACTTTATGAACTTGGGAGGCGTACTGAGTACACCTCTCGATAACATGAATTAAATAGCTGTGAGTTTCAGAATAATAACGTGACTAACACCTGTGTTTTATTAATCCTCCTTTCAAAGCTCATTCAGTGAGGTACTTGTGTTTAAAATTGAAAGTTGCTTTTTGATCTGTTCTTTTTCACTATTCTTTTTGGAACGTCTCATCCAGCGTATGGATTACGCCACTCGTGTTATTATGTAAGTTATTTAGTAATATGTTCTATTTTGTTTCATCAGTCGAAATTGAGGTTCATTTGATGATTTATTTGGCTTTTTACAAAAAATTAAAACATTTAAAACTAAATGATACAAAACATTATTTTATGGTCAGCAATTTTTCTTTCCTCCCTCTATAAGATATCATTATTATTTTTAATGTGCATTCAAAGGTATTATTGTCATTCTATTTTCAATAGAAAAACTATTTTACCTGAAATGAATATTTATTACACAATAAATGAAAAATTTAGGTTTTCCTAAAGTAAATGTTAAAGCATAACTGCAGATACGTACCACATAAAAACAATTAGTGAATCAAGTTGACATTTTGTTACAAAGAATTTACTTCTGGAATCGAACCAATATCAAATAAACGAATTATAAAGCTATTTTGTAGGAATTGTTGAATTATTTTCATTCTTTTATTATAATCCCTCATATAACGAAAAACAAAATTTTTCATTTGTTAGTTTCTCGCAATACCTATATTATTTTACATTGGGGCTGAGAGGAAAAGAAATATAGTTCATTCAGATGATTATGCCAGGCACCTACAATATTTTTCCGAAGATGACTGTAGTGACAAGGATACTTTTGATATCCATGTGACCAGTGAAGACGAGTTCATCAGAGTAAGCAACCATGATTCTCTTTTAGAAATTGAAGGTGAACCTGAAAACCAAAATGATGTAGTAAAAGGTCCTGAAAGTAATTCTGAAGACATGTGAGGCACTTTCTTTGAGAAAATAGTATAACAAATAAAAATGGGAAAGGAAAAACAGATTATTGAAATTAATAAATAACAGAAAACTCCCATTAAAAGTAAATTTTCAAGAAAACCGAAAAAAACTTATTGAACAAAATTATCCCACTCCCAAAAGTAATAATAAAATTACAGGTAAACTGGCTGGATTTTTTTAAGTTAGTAAACAATGATATGATTGGCATGATAGTTCATAATACTAATTTCAATGTAGCAGATAAACGAACCACAAGCAATAAAGAACAAAATTAAAAAAGGAATGTAAAAGATACTTCAAGAGATAAAACCATGGCAAATCCATAGGAATATTGTACCTTATTGCAGTGAAAAAAGCCAATAAATATTTGCAAATAATCTTTCTAAGATTAAATTTCCTATTTCATTTTGTTTTAAATTTAAAGCCATTGATTGGTATGATATATTCGAAATATAAATTGCAAATTAAATATCAACAGCCTTTTTGTTGTAGTTTTGTCGTTTTCATCTTAATTAAAATGTTTTTTTTTATTCGGAACCGTATTACTTCAATAATATTACTAGACATTACATTTAACATAAATATCACTAAAAATTCTGATTTAGGCCTTCCAACGCACTGGTGTACACGGTTCGCCTCCCGTGTGTTGTCTCCCGAACTTAAAGCCCTCCTGTAGAGGGCGTTCTTTTTGTAAAGGGGTGAATGTTTGATGCCACACCTTCCCTTCAGACCTGACCGAATCTCCTAGTGGAGCTGATGTAAGTGAGCGAGATGATACTCGTGAGTAAGGAGTGTAAATAAATTATTGTTGTTGCTATATAACCTGATATTTTTTGTTTCAGAACAACTATGAACTGTAACTAATTATGATTAACTAAGTTGTTAAAAAGAAAAGTAAGAGTAGAGGGAGTGTTGTATGTGTGTATGAAGAGAATTTAATAATATCAGAAATGGAATTTACCCACGAGAACTGCGAGGAACAGAATAAAAAATAAAGATAAATAATTTTCGCTTACTCTTATGCATGTGCTTAAGAAGTGATTTATTTTGAAATGCATTGATGTTGTATTAAATATGTCGTTCCTCTCAAAAGCTCGAGAAAATGATTCAGTTGAGCTTGCGCTTGAACTAGGCGAAATTGTTCCTTCGGATTCTACTAATGCGACATTAAAGGCAATCATTGTTAATAGGAGTACCATGTAGAAGATTTAGTGAAAAGATGTCTCGAGAGGATAATTGAAGACCGAAAAGAATTGGAAGATATACAATTTGAATTAAAAAAAATTAAGAATAGAAACCAATCGCAAAACGGAGTCCCAAACGCGAGCTGATAGTGGTATTATCAGTCCAGAAATAAATAAGGGTCCTTTTGAACTAAGAAATTTGGTACAAAAGTTCGATTTAAAAGACGGTGAAATATCTTCATTTTTAATTTTATTCGAAAGGCAAGCCAAATGAGTTGGGTTTAGGGAAGAATTTGTCACCTGTTAGGATTCTTACCCTTTGAAATCACGCAACTAATCGCCAGAAGAATAAGCGAACGATTATATACACTTTAAGAGTTTACTGTTAAAACGATTTAAACTTAGTGCTGAAAAAACGTTTAGGCAAACATTTATTAATCATGCGAGAGACTCAAAAAAGCATGGGTAGATTTTGTTTTTGAAATACGTAATTATTTTAACGGATGGTTAGCAGGCTTAAATGTAAACGATTTTGATTCTTTAAGGGAATTAATTGTCACAGATCAATTGAAAAAATGGGTCCCAAATTTTATGTGAGAAAATTCTATTGATTCTTGGCCGAAATTTACTAAAGCAAATAAACTAGCTGAAAAATTAGATGAATACGAAAGCATTAGAACTGGCATTAAAACTAGTGGACATGAAAATAAAAACCTCAAGTTTACAAACTATCGCGCTGATCCTAAAAATTATTCGCGAACAAATCCAAAGTCGTATAATCATAATACAAATAGATTCTAATCTAATAAACTGGAAGAGAGAAACCCCAATGAACCATAAATTTAATGTAAGAGGAGGCTCTATAAAACGTACAGATAACTCTAGAATCTTTAATTCAGCAACTAGTAACGAAAGAGGAGAACCGAGATGCTTTGCTTGTAATAATTTCGGTCATGTTGCAAGAGATTGTCCCTTTTCATGCACATTATGTGAGGAGTCGGAGCATAAGAAAAAATATTGCAAAAAAAAAATAATAATGAACCCAGAACGAATACTTTAAGCGTTTGTGACTTAGAGTCATCCGCAAACAACAGATACTTGAGAACTGCACACATAAATAACCACAAGGTCACTGCCCTACTTGATAAGGGGTCATCGTGCTGTTTACTGACAACAACATTTACAAACAACTTAGGGTTGAACATTTCCCCTTGCAAGACGAATACCTTTTCCTTCGGCAATCAGTTAATCCCACTCTCTCAAAGTTTAGGTGCGACGGTAATAAATTTTTAATTTAATTATTTAATTAATTATTAATAGATTAATAATGAATTAATTATGATTCAGAGGAAGGAAGAAAATTTTAGCTCATTATTAGAAATTAAGGAAGATAAAATTATTTTACCTATTGTTAATTGGACATAAAGAAATAACACTAAAGGAAAACCAAAACTTAGGGAAAGTGGAATTAGTAGGTGAGAAGATAAATTCCAAATTATCATTCAAATTATATCAATGTTTCTAATGATAGCCATCTCATAGAACTTTACAGCTTTAGTGCAAATGAAACAAATATAAGTCGACGCTCAATAACTTAGGAACAAATAAAATTTGGTGAAAACTTAACGCAACAAAAACGACAAGATATTATTCGTTTATTGAATGAGTTCAGATATTGTTTTGCATTAAATATATTGGATTTAGGATGCACAAACCTAAAGAAAATGGATATGAAGGAAATTGAAGGCTCGAAGCAGATATGTATGAAGCCCTATCAAACAAATGCCGCCGAAAGAGCAGATATTAAAGATACCGTAAGCGAATGGAAAGAAAATGGCATAGTTTCAGAAACGCATTCTCCTTATGCTAGCCTTGTTCTTCTTGTACGGAAAAAGACCGGTGAAAATCGCTTAGTCATTAATTATAGACGTTTAAATATCCAGACGATAAAAGATAAATTTCCCTTACCAAAAATAGATGACTTATTAGAACAATTGTACGAGTGCAATCTATTTACAACATTAGACTTAGCAAATGGTTACCTCCAAATATCTTTAACTGAAGAAGCAAACTCAAAAACCGCTTTTATTACTCCAGACGAAACCGGACAATTTGAATGAATAATATTTGGTTTAACTAACACCCCTGCAGAATTTCAGAGATTAATGTACCATGTATTAGGAGACTTATGTAACAAAGGCTTTTTATGTTATTTCGATGATATCCTAGTCCAGGCGAAGACTTGGCAAGAAATGATCGAGAAATTGATTAAAATAATTGAAGCCCTACGCGCTGCTAAATTAACTTTAAAGTTATCAAAATGTGAAATTGCAACATACGAAGTGGAGTATTTAGGATTTGTTATTAACAAACAAGGTGTTAAAACAGGAACAAGGAAGGTGGAAGTAATATCTAAATTCCCTCAATCGAAAAATTTGCAAGAAATTGGACGTTTTCTCTGAATAACAAGTTCTTTTAGAAGATTCATTCGAAAGTATGCATTTAAGGCCAAACCATCGACTCAATTGACAAAGAAAAATATAAATTTTAAATGGGAATAAAAGCAAGAACAGTCGTTTGTTACACTGCAAAATGAATTAGCAAAACAGACCAACTTAGCCCTTTATAACCCTGAAGCAAAAACTGAAGCTCACACAGATGCGAGTGGGGATGGGATTGCTGGCATATTACTGCAGCTGGGAGGTGATGGCAAGTGGCATCTCGTTTATTGTATTAATAAGAAAACTACTGAGCCTGAAAGAAAATATCATTCAAAAAATTAGAATTAATACCGATCGTGAGGACATTGAAGCGTAGACAATTTGTTTTGAGTATAAACTTTACAGTTGTAACCGACTGTCAGGCGTTAATTTATATGAATGCGAAAAGGTCAAGTAATCCCCAAATTGCGCGATGGAGCATTCTTATACAGGAATATAGCTTTGAAGTTAAGCACAGGCCAGGTGTTAAAAAGGCTTATGTTGATGCAATAAGCAGAGCTCCTGTTTTGGAATCAGACGACACTATGACCAGTCTCATTGAGAGAAACTTTGAAGTATATCTGACTTTGAGTGAAGATGAACAAGTTATCCATTTGCTTCGAATGTTTAGTTAAGATCCCAGGAGGTAAACAGCAGGGATTTTTACACCCAATAAAGCCGGGGAAAATAACTTTTTCACTTATACATATAGATCACATGGAACCATTTATGAAAAGTTTTCGAGGTAATCAAGATCTTTTGGTCATCATTGATAACTTTACGAAATTCACCCGACTTTATCCTGTTCAGAATACTTCCTCTCAAAACGTATTAAAAGCCTTGAAAAATTTAGTCACAGAATTCGGATTACCTGATAGAATCATCAGTGACAGAGGTTCATGTTACACGTCGCGTCTATTCGAACAGTATTGCCACTATAATGGAATAAATTATACCCTGAATTTTACACAACACCCCATGGGCAATGGAATGGTTGAGTGAGCTAACAGAACTATTCTCTCTACTATCACAACAGTGATGGAGAATACCAGTCACAAGGATTGGGACTTGAAAATAAAAGAAACAGAAGGAAATTTGAACAATGCCGTTAACAATACAACTGATAAGACTCCATTTGAAATGTTGAATGGATATTCTCCGAGGTTCAATGATGGCCTACTTCAAAAAATTGCAGATGAGGATGCTGCAATGTGGAATGACCCAAGAGAACTCCAAAATGAAACGCGTCGTGTGATTGAGAAGAAGTAACAAAAAATTATGAGAATATTACGACAAGAAGAAGTGTCGAACTGTAACATTTGAGCCAGGAGAGATAGTGGTTGTTCGACGTCCAGCAAAACCAACAGGGGAGCCTACTAAAACCCAAGCGAAGCACAGAGGACCGCTAATAGTAACATAAATATTCCCAAATGACACCTTCAGAGTTAGTCAGTTGGAGGAAAAGCAGAAAGGCCGACTCTACACAATCACATCTCACGTCAGTCAGTTCAAGACGTGGCGAAACCATCACGGGGAAGATGAAGACGACGATGACTTTTCAGAACCCCCCTCCCCCCCGCCGCAGTGTATCGATGAAAACAAGGAAGCTTGCAGCTTGAAGCAGCGAAAGAGATAGAAAGGCGGTAATGTAGCTCAAAGACCGCAAACACGTTGCGACGGTCAATCCCAATGAGGAACAGACTTTTCATCCTTTTCCCCCAAGGCTATATGAACACCAGACTCTCCCCGCTAGGGACTGAAGAGGATCCCCTAAGAGGTGAAACGTACAAATAGACAATGAATAGTGAAAGAAAATCCCCCCTCTTTCTTTAACGAGATGTCGGAGGATTGAAGGAAATATATAGATCTGCGGTTTTGCCGACACAGAGGAGACAAATTTTCACGAATATCAACACGTGTCCAGTAAAAAACTACAGGATGAAAAGGAGTGGAAACAACGCCAAAAGGAACGTTACGAAAGAAAATACTGACTGGTGAGATGGTTCTAAATTTTTTTAAAATTATTTTATTAATCAGGGACTTTAATTTCAAAATGGAACTTTGAACTCTTTTCTTTTTTTTTTAAATTTTTGTGAGATTCATTGTGAAAGTTCTTATGTATGTCTTAGTTTTCCATTAATTTAATGGTCCTTATCTGAACTGAATATTTATAAAATATTATTTTGATTAATTATAATCACATTTATGCGAAAATGTTTTTATTATGTTAAAGAATTTCTCTTATTATTTTCTCTCTGTGTGAATCATTTTGAGACTTTGAAGTCTATGAGAATCAAGCATTTTCTCTACATATGAAAATTAATAATTTTAAGTACGGAAAAGTTTTTTTTAATACTCAGGAATGTGCATGATAATAATTATTTGAAACATGAATTTGATATTTGATTTCTTAGGAATATCTTAAAGAATGTGAGTATTGGTAATAGATATATTTATTTTTAAGATATAATGAATAATTTAAAAAAAATATAAGTTCTATATTTTGATACATGAATTTTATGTTTGATGTTTTGAACGATTTTCAAAAAATGAAGTAATTCTGTTTTTATGTCGGAAAAATAATACTTTAAACTGTAGGATATCTAAGATTTTTTGAAGCCTTGAATTAGAATTACTACTTAAGTGGATAAAGATTTTCTTTATGTATGCGTAGTGGAATAAATATTTTTTTAATGAGGAATTTAGTAATGTCATTTTTTAATGTTATCAGTCAATCTAATATTTACTATTTATGATATATGAAGTATTTTGTTGAGTGTAATGATTTTGTGTTAATTGTAAACTTGCACAATTAGGACAATTGTATGTCAGGATTGGCTGAAATATTATCTCCCGTACTTAAGGCCTGCCTGTAGGGGATTGTAAAGGGGGTGATTGTTTGATGCCATACCATCCCCTCAGACCTGACTGAATCTCCGAGTGGAGCTGATGTAAGCGAGTGAGATGACACTCGTGAGTAAGAAGTAAAAATAAATTATTGTAGTTGTTATACAACCTGATATCTTTTTGTCTCAGAACAACTGTGAATTGTAAGCTAATTATGATTAACTAAGTTGTTATAAAAAAAAAGTAAGAGTAAAGGAAGTGTTGAGTGTTCGTGTGAAGAAGATAATAATTTAATACTTGTTCTTATGTTACTCCACCCCGCCCATGTCCTTAAAGGTTAAAAATGATCAGAAAATGTTTAATAATTATAAAACATTTTTTAATAAATCAGCTGATGACTTCAACCCCTTTTGAATTTATTGTTAGCATAAATACTTCTTCTTACTTCTATAATATTACTAGACATTACGTTTAACATAAATATCACTAAAAATTCATATTTAAGCCTTAGAACGTACTGGTGTACACGGTAAGCCTCCCGTGTTCTTATGTTACTCCAACTTGCCCATGTTCTTAAAGGTTAAAAATGATCTGAAAATGTTTAATAACTATAAAGCATTTTTTTAATAAATCATCTGATAACTATAACCCCTTTTGTATTTATTGTTTTGTATTTATTGTAGCCTAAACAATAACAAAAAAAAAATAATAGTATCATTTAAGATATGCATACTTTTAATTTAATGAGAATATTGTGTTGGTATATTATTATCAAGTGATATGTTACTTTAATCATGCAGTTTAGTTTTTTTTTATTAGCGTCGCACTAGAAGAAATAAGAGGGCTATTGGCAATAGATCTTGAACCACGATCAAATGACGACGACGACATCTGAGCTGGCACACCCTCTCCTAACATCCACACCTCTCCAACGGGAGGATTTTAGGCCTCGACAGATTTAACGTGCATCAGCCCCAGCTACACGGTGGGTCTTTAACGGCCAAGAATCAAACCCGCGACTGAACAAAATCCGTTGGTCACGAATCCGAAGTCATGACCACTAGGCTACCGCGGCCACTCTTTAATCATGAACGTAACAACTAGTGTATGAAGATATTAGTGCTTTAGAAGACAATGCATGTCGCAAAATGGTTATCGTATTTTGCATAAAGTGACTCATTCACAAAGCCATTTATTGGTAAGACGTATTTGAAGTATCTAATATTAGATTAATTTTTCTGATTTCATTTAAATAAAAGAGCCCTCTCAACATAAAATCTTTTGCATTTTCTAAAGAATGTCAACATTGTTGAAAGTGAACTCAAATCGAAAGAGAAAAAATATCTTTAAGCATTTTCATTTGAAACATCAATGAATGTTGCTACTTCCTCAAATTTTAATATTATATATAAATATATAAACATTGTGAAAGGTAGAAATACATTATTTGTTCATGTATGTTCTCAAATTCATTTTTCGGGATATAATTTTAATCATAATATTTAAAAAGATATATGGAAATGTATATAATTTTATTCTGAGTTAGAAAGACTAGTATATCCAATTATATTGCAGGATCAATAGAATTCTGCAGGTTGTAAGAATGAAAAATAAAATGCACGATTTTCTCTTTTTTTATTTAGCAACATTTTTGCTTAAGATTATAAGCTTCTCATTTTGAAGCACTTTCAGAATTAAATATATATCTTAATGCAATATTAATTTCTGAGATACACTTCGACAGTTAATATTTTTTTGATGTACTTCGGTTACTCAGAAACATGTTATTAAATTCAAAAATATCTCGTTATATATTTATTACGTTATAATTTCCAAATATTCTTTTTCTTTTAAGAAAAATATTTAAGGTTTTACTTTTTATCAATTTTCTAAGTTTATGTTCAGCGTTAACTTCATATGTAAAACATATATCTCCCGGTGTAATATATTAACGATTTTTATAGTCACAAGATTTCTGAGAACGGAAAAGAAGATGAAATGTATTTTCTTTTTTGAAAATTTAATATACAGGAATCGAAACAATAATTTAATTTTAAAATGTATTTTAATATAATATTTAAGTTGCTATTTAGTGTTACATTTTGTTGGTGTTATGCTACTTACTAACATATATTTTAAACAATTTAAATCTGCCTATAAGAAGCTTTGTTGTTTACTATACAATAGCAACCGCCCACCTCAAGAAAATACATATGTTCCGATATGACACAACAATATCTTAAACGCTGACAAGAGATGCCAACAACCAAACGAAGAGTTGGGGGGAATGCGTCCTTCTTATTTACTTCCGACTCGAGCAACATCCCTCCTCAAGATAACAGCACGTCTTACAGTAACGGTCATTCCTGACAACGATACTGACATTGCTCGCTAGGCGATCAATAAAACCGTTTTGCTGCGGAAGAACGGGATGCAGCAAATACACAAATCCCGGAGGCTTGCCTCTCTTAACGATGCCTCCCCAGTGTCTCTTTGAAAGGATGGTAGTGAAAAAAAAAATACAGACAAATGCTACAAGCTAAAATACTTGTAGATTTTTCTATGGAAAGAAAGGGTGGAATGACGCAAAGAAAAACAACAGTCAGTTGACATAGTCTTGCCTATGTATGCACACTACGAATTATACTTCCTGTATCTTTCTTGTAAGGGTCTGAATAAATTCGAGACGAGGTAGTTGGAATATTTACTTCCTAATGTATTGTTCGTGGCATGGCAGAAATAGACTAAAATAAAATTGTCAATTGATAAATATTTGATAAAAATAACAAAATGAAATCTTTGTGTATTAAAAAAATGTAACAGCTGCTCCTCGAAGTATTTTCAAAAGGAACAATTTATCTCTTCCCGGATTTGTGCTTTAAGCATTTTAATGAAAAGTATTTAAAAAATTAAAAATATTTATTTTAAATCAAATAATTTTACAAAAGTTAAAATTAACTTAAATTCTTATAACTAAATATATATTTTTAAAATGCATGTGCAAAAACAAGTGCTCTAACAATGCTATTTGAAAAAAAAGGTCGCATTTGTGTTCTAATAATAAATTCATTAAATAATAAAATGTATTTAGTTTTAAGTTATTTCCCCTTTATAATTAAGAAAAATATTATATTAAGAATAACCTTCTAATTCATATTATGTAAGAATATTCTTAAATAACTGTAATACACATCTATGCTCAAGAGTACTTTGTGAGGAGAGGGAAAATAAATATATGCGTTCAAGTATTAAAATAGTTCATATATTTGCTTGGAATTGTACAATTTTATAAAATAATAGGTATTGCATGGTACAGTTAGGAAATCAATTATTTCTCTTAATTCTTAATTATTCCTATTAATTATTTCTTCTGATTGATAATCAAATCTTACAAAATTTAGATATGAACCAAATGCAAAACGCCAAATAAAGTACTATTTTAAAGGGTTTTTTTCTGGTGTTCATTCTACATAAACATATTAATAATTCCTTGCAACGTATATCGACAAATAGCCTCGAAATGGTTTTTCTTTTTTTTTTTTTAAAAAAAAGAAAATCCTTTCACAATTAGAATTAAGAAATATTAAAAAAAAAAAAAAAAACGTTTAATTTATAGGTAACACCATTCACATTAATTAAAAACACTATTTTAAAGATGTAGGAATAGCTTGATAATCTTATTATCTCTTTATTTACATAATCATATAATGAAGTGATTACAAAAAAATAACAGCAATATGTATATAAAACCCTAAATTAAAACATGTTAGAATTGTAGAAAGAAACATAGTAAGATATGTATATTTTTTCTTTTAGCATATCCACTCAAAATTTGATGTTTTGTAATTATTATGATGTCAGAAGAAGATATTGATGTGCATGTTGCTTAATAATATCAAAAAATCTCCAGTATCTTATACATTTGCCAGCCTTGTAAGTAAATATTTTTCACTGATCTGAATATCTGGAAATTCAACGTCACAGTAGTTTGGTTGATTCAGTAATTCACTTTTTTACTACCGATGGGTAGCAAGTTTAGGCACTGGTTTTCCAAAGAAAGATCACTTGTAGAAAAGGACTGACTCCAATTAAACGTTAGCATACTTTATACTTTAGCATACCGTGATTGTGGAAAGAAAGGTGTAGTGGCTATTGTTACCGTAATTTCTTGAGGTATTGTTTTTTTACCCCGTTCCATAGGAAATTGGTTGATCTTGAATGACAGAGGCAAATCTAAATCCTAAACATTTGGTCGTTTTTGTTTACGCCTTTGACAACCAATTTGGAAGAGAATTCCCTTTCATATCAATTATGAACTTTTATTCCTATTCATTTTATCTGAAAGAGATACGCTGCATTGTTTCATTTCAATATTATCATGATAACACTGAATAATCATGTGGGTTTCTGAACAATATTTAGAGAAGTTAAGGTTTCAGCTATTTCGCAATTGATATACACTCTCTTCCTGCTGTATTAAGTGTCTTTTGGATAGTTTCTTATCTCTTGTTGAGATGGTGGATCTAATTATGCATGCGCTGTAGCTGATAAATCACTAGTCGTAATTTAATGCCCACAGAGGGAAGTTTACATCGGGGTATATTCTAACAGTAGTTCTGGGTTGGGCCAGCCTCTGGTATTCACCATTTCGGGGGGGGGGTGCTTTTCCTTCCCTTGATTGGAGAGAACGGATAATCTGGGTGTTAGGTTCAAATTGTCCATATTTCATTCTTATGAAAATGTTATCCGGTGCTTATTTACCAGCTTAAGCCTATAGAGTTAGTTTTCAGGCACTTTTATTCCTGTTCGGTTTTTGCGTAGGCTAAGTCATCTAACGATGATTTCAAATTACTTGATGATTTAGCTATGCTGAGTAGCCTATTATGTTGAGTAAACACAGGCACAGAAGCTCTTAGAAATCTTTTAACAAAAAGGTATTTTTAATAATATCACATTCTACTCACTAGTTAAATTATTTTTACTCTTCACATAGTTAATACTACAAAAACTGCTAAACGACTGCCCAAAAATAAAAAAAACTTTTTTTTGTTGGTTAATTTATTTACTCATATCACTTTTGAGACATTTAAACTGAAGTATTTGAAATAAATTATTAGTATTTGAAAATCGCACACTTTTCATAAGATGATAAAAATGACAGTTGTAAACGATCAATTTAACCCAAATTTCTAATCAAATCATTAATTAACTTGAAATGTAACCTTAATTGAATTCACAAAAGACTTTCAAAAAGCGATTGTACTAATAATAATTTATTGAAGATATTTTAAAATTTGCTGTTTCAGCAAATGTGCAAATAAATAATGGCCAGTTTGATTAAAATTCATTCTTATTATTTTAGAAAAAAAGTAATGTCATTAAATAGAATGTGAATAGTTTTTGAAGTAAAAGTGAAAGTAGATTTGTCAGTCAAATGATGAATGAAAACATCAAATTGCTCTTCTATCCATAATTTTCGTCAGAGTTAAGGTCAAAGATGTTTAGAATGCCATGTAGTTTATGTTATTCAACCAAAATAGTTTTATATAAATCGAAAAAAGTTTATAACATGTTCCTATTTATTAAAATTGGAGAATCTGTACACAATTGGCAAATGAATAAATAATGAGATGTACTTTCAATTCTGATACATATAAATTAACTATTGTACTGTTGCTAGTTATATTTCTTGTACTTTAAAAGGTTTTATGCGACACATTCATTCCATGTTTATCAGATTGCATAGTTTTGAAAGTAGTAAATAAACAGTTGTTTCTTGGTTTTTGTTATATTATAAATCCTTGATTTTATACCGATAAACGACTCTGAGAAACGGTCTAGACACTATTAATCACAGTGAACATTTTATGGAATACCTTATAATGTAAAAATAATTTAGTGAGTTTTATTTTATATGTTTATTTTTTAAAAAAATAATTTTTCATAAATGTGAATAGTTAACGTGTATCTAGTTAGAGAAAACTGAATAAATGTGTTCTTATTAAAAAGACGCTACTCCATTATGAATGCACAGCTCTTGTTTACGATTACTCTCAGTATATTTAATTTAAAGCGAATATAAAGTAAATTTAAAATTTACTGAGAATTGATTTAATACTTGTATGTCGCTTTCTGTAATTTCCCCTGTTTTCAAATTATATTTGTAAATTGTACAACATATGAATTTTATGAAACGAATTAAATCATAAAAATAAAAAATATACCCTTATATCTATGTAAAAAAATCAAGCTGCAATTTATTATTTTTTGAAAAAAAAAATCAAAATTTATTTTTGTTAGATGTTAGAATCATAATGTTTTGTCGTATTCTTCACGTTTTTTACATAAACTTAGATAATAGAGAGAATCTCTGAAACCTTAATAACGATTTGGTGTCTATTTCTGAAGTTAGGAATTCATACCCTTGACTAAACTCCTTCTAGGCGAACTTTGCAAAACAAATTTCCTAATATTCCTATATGAAAGAGAAATATGAAAACATTAATAAATCAGAAAATCCTCATAAGAATTACTGAAAATATTATTGATGTAACAATTTAAACTATACATGAATTTTTCTCTTAGTAGTGAAATATGTTTTATTTTATTATTAACTATGTCTTCATCCGTATTTTTTACTAATAAAGCACTGCATCTTTAACAATATGATACTTACTTAAAATACTTGCCAAATTATTTCATTTTGTAAAGTTCAATATATTTATTGATTAATAATTTTCTTCTTAGTAATACTGTTTCTTATTCAAAAAGCAAGTTTTTTTTTTAAGGACAGTCAGGTAATATTTATTTATATAAAAGTAAATTTGAGTATGAAAGTATTTATAAATTATTTAAGTTATTAATAAACATAGAGATAAAGATTATAACATAGAAAAATTTTATGTTAATATAAGGGAATATAATTTCAATCACATTTCTAATATCTAACATATTTAACATATTAAAGATTAAAACGTTAACTAATCTGTTGCGTTTCAAATTAGCTATTTGATACCTCAAGAGTATGTTTGAAAAGACGATAATATCGATTTTACTGAATATAATCAAGGTTTATTTTCTGTTGTATTAAGTATCGAAAATTGTTTATTTTATTTTGTCTAAAGATCTTACAAGAGAGAAAGGAAATTTATTTCAATAACTTTAGTCAAGGATCATGCATCAAAAAGCTAATGAGTCATTTAAGTTTATCAATAAGGCTGATTGAATATCTGTACATATTTCTACTAATGTAAGTAATATTTCTAGAACTGCTTAATTTGAAGAAGTTGCACATCAAATGTCGATTCACAGCAACTAAAGGAAACATTTATGGTCATTCGAAATCAACTTCCCTAAATTTAATTCAGGCATGCTGTTTCATACAAAGATGCACATTTAAACACCATTTCCTTAATTTTCTCATTTCTGGTCATAGCTCGTAAAATAATTTGAAGACATTGTTAAGAACAATTACTTCAACGGTTTTAAATGCCATAATTTAATGAAAACACAAATGCTCTCTCTCTATGGCAATTGCTTCTACAATTGTTCATTAATTTCTGTTCCGATTGAGCCTATAAATTTTCACGTAGAATAAATAATCTAAGAACAGTAGGTTTAATTAAGGATTTGACTTTAGGATATGAAATATATTTATTGAAATATAAATGAGATGTATTAACTAATATTTCCATTTGTATACAAAGGGGAAATTTTTAAATTATCTATGTTAATTAGTTACATTTCTTATACTAGATTTATGTATCAAATTTAGCTTTTAATACAAATACAAAAACAAATGCAAAATTATATATAATACATCATTTATTTACGAGGATATGTAGAAAGATTAAACACATTTAGATACCATTTTAAATAAAAGGAGATTATATATTTTAATTAAAATCTTCAATTTTTTAATTCAACTCTTTACTTGCAGAACTGGGATTTGGGTACTAATCTACTTCTGGTGGGCTCTTTTATTCATATTCATTATACTAAACATACTTATTAACATTCGCACCTTTTTGTCCTTGTTATAAAGATAAAGTTAATTTATTTATTCACGCTGTGTACACAATAAAATCTTAGCATCACTTATTTTATTTTTTGAAATTATTTTATATATTTATAAAATTTATAGTGAAACTAATAAAAAAGGTTGATTAAAATTAAAAATAAACATTCTTTTTATTTCAGATTGTGGTTAACTTCAAAGTGGAAAACTCCAAAGTTTCAAATTTTATAATTGTTATTAAATTATGTATAAAATATAACACGCTGCTATTAAAAAGATATTTAGGTAATCACGTGATAAAAATAATCACTTAAAAATATTAATTGTACTTAGAAACAAGCTTTCGACTCATTAAAGATTACGATGAAAATAAAGACCAAATCCTTTTCAAAATAGAAAATTTTTAAATTTTTACAATCATTGAATTATGAATGTAATCTAAGTGACTGCATTTAAAAACGTTAAATTAATTATTTCTCAATTAATAAACATCAAGCTATTTTAGAAGGTGAGATCCATTGTATTTTATTATTGAAATATCATATCGAGTATTAATTCTAAAATATCTTATACTATTAATGAGATATTTATCCATACATGAAAATATATCTTTTTTTCGAGTGCTTTAAATATTGTTTAAGGAAATTTTGTAACACATCATAAAAGTTTTTAAAAATAAAATTACGAATCATATTTCTTTGTAGAATTCTTGAACATACAGTCGAGTTACAAATGATAATTGTTCTTCATTATGATAAATTATTTTTTAATAATTTTTTGTACATTTTTGAACAATGTTATTTATTTTTACAGATTTTCTTCATTTTAACTGAAACTTCAATAAAAAGAAGCAATCTCGATCCTTTTATTCCAACCAATGTGAACCACAGCTCATAGCCAGCTGGAGAAGCGGATTGGACAAATACGAGCAAATAATTGTAAGGATGTGAATTCACGTCCTTCTGCAAAAGCTACATAATGAGTAACTTCCAGCTTGCACTTCTGATACCGATTATCATTTCTTTCATCTTGTAGTGACCTGGACATGATTTGAGCTCTAGCATTCTGATCTGGATTCAGAAGATGGAAATCTGAAAAGTAATAGTGATTCATTGGGAGATTGCATCAGTACACCTGCTTTCCACTTTGGTGTTTTATTACCTTTTTTGTCTTTTATTCTCGGGTTGTCAGTTGTTACTTTTATTGCTTTTAATTCGCTTTAAGTGTTTTTATTATTAACTATCTGGTATACCCGTTCTTCGCAAGGGTAAATTGAAAAACGGAACAATCAAAATGGAAGGATAAATGTTTTTTTTTTTAATGACGATCAACTTTAAAATATAATTTAAATGAAGATCAAATTGGCCTCCTGGGAAAAAATGATTTAGTAATTTTAAAATAGCAAAGAGAAAGATATTTGAAATCCAATGAGAACGAAGCTTGCAGTTTATTTATTAGAAGTTTTTTTTTTCAAGCTTTCATAATTTTCAATAAATTTAATTTATAAAATAACAATTAGTCTTTTAAATAAAGCTGCAGCTAATTATTGAATATTTTACTAAGCATAACAAAAGTCAAAACTCTATTATACTAAATGTTACATTTATTTGAACAAATTTAATTCTGAAAAGTTCATTTGATCCAGTTACCAAATATAAAATATTTTTAACGAGTAAATTACTTTATTAAAAATACATATCTATGTTAATAATATACAAACTAGAATCTATCTATTATGAAATAGAATGAAACATTTTTAACATAAAATTCATGCAATTTTATTTCAAAATTTTGAGTTATATTGATTTGAATAGAATATATTTCTTTTTTTACTTTTTTTTTAATCAGTTAAATATTTTATTGAAAATTGTTTTGCATTATATTCATTTAAAACACACACACACACAACACACACAC
>BMAW01109379.1:683282-696237 GCA_019974015.1 Nephila pilipes | reverse complement strand
TTGTTGTACTTCGTTATCTTACTGTGAATGGTTAGAGGTCAAGCTACGATGAATAGAAAATGCTACAGTTCGCTTGTCTTGCCAAGCGGTGGGAATCATCCAGCTGCTCAACTCAAGTGAATTTTCAAAAACAGTGTTGAAGTACCTAGAATTATTATTATATATTTGTTTTTTTAAATTATGTTTTCTTCAACTATATTGAAATAAGTAAGGTCAATTCAATATAAATATTTCTCTGGTTGTGGGAGTATTCCAAGAATAATGCTCAATTTTAAATTTTACACGAAGAAAGAAAAGCCGCTACTTAAATTTTATCTGTTCTAGTTTGAATTAAGATTTTTTTTTCGTACTTGGTATATTCTTTATTTCTAAAATTCTCTTTCTAGTACAATATTGTTTATATTTGGTAAACCAAAATGAAAATAATTTTGAATTTAATTATTTTCATTTTGGCACTAAAATATAACAATAGTGTTTATATTTACAGTAATAATAATAATATTAATAAAATATGTAATACGATATAATGTGTTGTTTATAATTAAAAATAATTATCGGAAATGATTTAAAAATTTTAAAAATTCAAATCTTAATGGTTTGATTTTTTAAAATATATTATATGAATATATTAAATTGTACGTTATATCGATTTATTCTTCCAATGTTTAGCAATTTGCAGAAGCAAGCTTAAACTCTAAATAAATACATAACTCTATAAAATGTGTTAAAAATAATTTGCACTCTCTCTCAACACACTAAAACATTTGTTTCGTGTCCAAGGACATCACAAAAACATCAAGCACTATAGATAACATTAATATCAAATGGCCCAAAAAATATCTAAGACTACGTTCTGGCTCTGGTGCCCCTCAGGGCCGTATAAGTTATCCTGTAGAGGGGAGTGTTAATGTGGAATAAAATAGCCGAGTTTAAGCTTTGGCACAACAGACTGGCATTCCAAAGAGATACCTTTGCGTAAGCTGAACTTCTAGACAACAAAAAGGATGGGACCTTCATTTTGTCTGGATAAATTTTCATGCCTTACTGTGATCCGTTCTCAGTCTAATAATGGTGCTTGTTATAATCCTGGGTCAGGAGTAGTCTGGTATCAGTGGTTTCTTGACGTTTAGTTCGGAGTCTATGTCTTGCTACTGCGTTGTCTGCCAATCGTGATGGTAGTGTTGGATTGGACAAAGTTCCTTGCTTCTTTGAAGAATCACACATTCATTCCCCGCAATGTCCACATATACAAGAATCCACTGCATAATGCAGGATTTTCACTTATGGTCCAATCTTTCTAGTAGGTTATTTATAATTGATAACGTTGGTTTCTCCGGTTTTTACTAAACTCATTAAATGATATAATAACACTCCTAATAAACTTACTTCTGTATTTCTCCTTTCATTTTGAGAAATGAATTATCTTTCACAATGCATTTATCATACCACATATGTTTGAAAGATGTTTTTTTGAATATAAGGGAATATATATAAGTTGCGCACCTGTAGACATTGCTATTTCATTTGCTAAAAACAATATTTAATTTTCAGGCTTCAAGATATAATCTTATTTAAATGTTGTTTTAACGCTGAAGAAATCGATTCACTTTTATATTATTAATAGATACATGGAACGCAATGGAATTAGTCGAGAAGAATCAGTTTATTTAGCTATGAGAAACTGTATTGCATTCTGAATCAATTCATTTCGCAAATTAACTCAAAAGTAGGCTTGATTAACGGAATATTAATCACATAGAAATTAGAATTTTGTCAGTTAGTGATCTGCTGTCAAACAAAATTTCTAGACTTTCTTATCCCTCAAAATATTGATAAGAATATACTCATTTGTATTTTTTTGTATGTTTATATTGCAGTGCATTTATATTATGTTTATTATTTTAAGAGCAGATAGAATGATTTATAAATGTATTTTATCCATACATATTGGATTCTGAATATGCACGGAAAAAATTCTCAAAGGTATCATTTTAATATGAAGTGGTGAGAATATCTAAGCATTCCTCTAAAAATGCTTCAAAGAATTTACACAGATACATTTCATCAAAAATATTTAGAATTATCAAAAAAAGAAAGAAAATATCGTATATTGCTAATAAGAGTTTTTTTTTAAAAAAAAAAAAACTTATCAATATTTTTTTTTTATTTTCATTTCTCGTTCATTCAGTTTTATAAGATATCATATATTATTCCGAATCATTATTTTTTTTATTGAATACGTTTCGACAAAAAAAAAATCGGAAATTAAACTTTTCCCATCATTGTCTTCGTACTCAGCATAAAACACACCAAATCTTCAAAATCCTCGTAAAAAATGCGATTAAAATGGAATTTTAATTTATTTTTCGCATCTTCTCCTATTGTCTTGAAATGATACTTTTGTGTCAGACACGTGTATCTTGATATAAAAAAAATGTATCATTTCCGGTTTCTAGCAGAAAGTAATAAAGGCAAAACTTATTTATTTATTTTTGGATATACATTTTTATCTCGAAGTTTTTATAGTCTTCATTTCCAATTTATTTTCTAAATAAATGTATTAAAAATTTTATTTTTAGAAATATCTAGCATGATTCTTTTCGCGGTAAGAATTTCAAGTTATAGTTTAAATTAAAAGAATTTTTTGAATGAATTGATATTCTAGATTATTTTTCACATGAAAAGAATAAATCTTTTATTCTAAATTTTAATTTATACACTGAATATATAGAAAAAAACATTAGCATTGTAATTATCTTAAGTCGAGTTACACATTCATGTCTTCAATTTTAAAAAATGAAAATAATTGTAACAATGAAACTTATATGAATCATTTTTGTCAAAATAAATTTTTATTCATCAGAATTATTTTTAAGAACTATCCATGTAATAAAATTTTTTCGAAAAGCTAAATGAAATATTACCTCACTTTAAAACATAGCAATCTGATTAGTTACATATGTTAAAATAATTTTAAAATGTGTTTTTCAGTTTTAGATAATTTAAGTTCAAGCTACAGATTTTCACTTTTTTTTTGTTAAATACCAGTTAAATTCAAAACCACATATTTATTTAACATGAGACTCATGGTAAGACATATATCTATTGAATTATATATTTTTTCACATTTTTGAAACATTGCTGAAAGGTATTTAAATTCTATTTCATATTTCATAACCCGGTTCAAAATAGTTCTTTTGAGTTAAACCGCAATGCAGGAAACAAATTTAAAGTAACTGAAACCTTAAAATGTTTCGAATTTAATATTGTTTTATTTTGCTGTTAAAATTTGAAGGCGCATCACTGTTACCATAGATACGTTATTCATGAAAACCCCATAGATGTTATTTATAAGTCCCCATGTTATTTATGAAAACCATCATCTATAGATATATATGTTATTGTTATCAACCTCCCACCCCCCACAGAAATTTCAAGTATAGCACAATATTTGAATAAAAAGTCATCGAAACTGTCATTTTTTTACTTATAATAAATCGAAACTTCAAAATTATGATTATATTCAATATATAGAATGTTTCTTCCATAAACATTCTATGACTTATCAAATTTATAGATATACTAGCTGATACCCGCCCGCTTCGCTGGGCAGACGATAATATTATATTTTGGAGCTTAATTTCAAAATGATAATCTGATGGAATTAATGGTATTCTTGGAATGAATATATTTTCACCCTCATACTTTCCTGTAAAAATAGTCGCTTCTATAATTTTTTTTCTTTGAGTTTTCACTTTGAGTCTGATGCCGTTACATAATTTAGGAGGATTTAAATTAAGCAACAACATTATTGGTGTTCCAATTTTTAGGTAGCCTAATGGTCAAGGATTCGGATTCGTGCCCGGCGGTTTTCGTTCTGTTGCGGTTCGATCCTTGGCCGCCAAAGACCCGCCGTGTAGCCGGGGCTGATGCACGTTAAATCTGTCAGGGCCCAAATTCCTCCCGTTGGTGTGGTGTGGATGTTAGGAGAGGGGGTGCCAGCTCAGGTGTCGTCCTCGTCACTTGACCGTGGTTCAAAATGATTATAGAAAGAAAATGTTCTGAAAGCTGATCCTTATGGTTAAGAAGACTATTCAAAGGTTCAAGGTAGGATCTAATTGCAGGAAGTTGGACTTGATCACCACTGCAGCACATTCCTGGAGGTTCTTCTATCCATTTTAAAGCATGGCACCTCGAACAGGGCAAACGTTTTCCGATACTGGCTATTTTATTATTTGAATAGTCAATATCTGTTACATATATATATTTAAAACCAAAGCTTTAGAAGTCCATGGCACTAATTAAACATTTGATATTTTTTCATTGTATTTAATTACAGCTGCCCGATTCACATGGGGGTTATTAGAGAAGTATTTTCGTACTGCTGCTCTATGTACTTCAGGATGCCTTTATTATATTTTGAAGCAGCTTCTCTATGTATTTCAAGATGACTTTGAGTATACTTTCAGCAGCTTGTCTTACTTGTTCATATCTAATTGAATTTGTGAATCTTTTTCTTCTTCTTTTTACCTTTATTTAATTGAAGAGATATTACATCATTAATAATCGATTCACTTGAACTTGATAAATTAATGATAGATATTGACTGAGTCTTTGAAAGTAGCATAGATACATTTTCTTGAGGCTGAAACACTAAAGATGACGCATTTTCTTCATTTTGTTTCACATTATCATCACCAAGATTAACTTTACTTCTATTTGTTAATCCAACTATTTCAATATAGACGTCAAAATGACCACTATTATAGTTTCCCGTAAAACATAATCTTTTTTTTCTCTGAATAGTTTCACCAACAGAAGCTATAAGGCAGACACCTTGATACACTTCTAACTGATAGGGAAATAGCTCTGCCGCCGCCATAATTTCGCAAATAGATCCTTACGTGTTTGGTTTACACATTTCGGTAAAATATAAATCGTTAGTATTATAGAGGAGCCAGATAGAATTTGAGTGTAGCATTTAAACTGATCCCGGTTGTTAAACACGTGAGAAACAATAATATTTCTAATTTTATACGCCATCGATATGTCACCGAACACCAGCAACGATAGAGATGAAAATAAACATGCTCCTTCGCCAAGAATTTTAAAAACTTTGAAAGGAGCAGGTATTCCATCTATCCAAATATATTCAACATCCATTATTAAAACTATAACTGAAAAGTAAATATGAAAAATAAATTTGTATTAACCAACAATGAAATACTTTTCAAGTTAAAAAATATAACCGAAATTAATTTTTAAATATCAAATTATTTAAAAATTCAACAAAAAATACTAACAAAAAAATGAAGTATAATAAAATTGTTTAGCAAAAAGTCACCCGTATTACGTTATCCTTTTTGCAAAGGGATAGCTCAATTACGCTAGCAGCATATCTGGAACTGCAATTGAATAAGACAAAATAGCTCTTAAAAATCAGAGCATTAAAAATAATTCTGTATTATGAAAACGATAAAATATCCAGCCATTTTAAAAAATCAAAAACATTTATTTTCTAGAAACCAAAAACTAAAAATAGTCAAAATACAGAAAAAAAAACTTTTTCATAAACATTAGGTTACAATTAATGCGTACATCGAAATAAATATTTTGATAGCTAGTTATTTTTTTTTATCAATGACATGAATAACATATCGTTATTATTTATTTGTTAAAAGCCAACTTCAACATCTTCGAAAGATTGCGTTTAGATTTACAAATGTAATTTATCAATCATTATCAGTAATAAAATACTTTCTCATAAATTTAAAACTTACGCCTAAGTTCCACAACTATAAAAAATTATCCTTTGCTGAGCAAAGTGATCGAAATCAGCTGAGCTTACAATACTATAGCTTTTTAAAATTCACAATGCAAGGTCATTGAAATGCTTCGACTTAGCGGTGGAAGATATTTGGTGATAAATCTCTAAATGTAGGAATTTCGGAGCTCAACATTTACATTATATATGATAAACCTATAATACGTCCTACTTAGCGGATTGTCTTGGGCTTGCGCTATTCCTTAAGAAGTCGCCATTTTAGTATTTTTCAAAATCCCGTTCTTGCCAATCCTCCATCAGCGCCTCAATATTAAATTATTTCCATTTCGCATGCGCAAATCTTGCCAAGTAAACTTAATTGGTAGCAATGCACAGAATTTTTATAAAAAAAAAATATTCCGTTTGGCGTCGGTTATGTCATTGTTGGCGATAAAGTCGCCAAAAATGACATAATTGATGGATAAGAAAAGATTAACGGATGAAAATCACATTTTGGATAAGAATTCCGTAAAATCCGTTCTTAGTGAGCGTCTACATCGCAAAATGAGTAACTATACTAAATTTCAAGTCAATCGGTTGAATAGACTTTGAGATATCGTGATGAGTCAGTCAGTGGTATTTCGCTTATATATATATATAGATAAGAGTTAAGGCAAAATGTAGTTTTCTGAAGCAAAATTTCACAAACAATAGTATTCATTATGTATACTAATCTTTGAAACATTCTTCTTCACTTTTAAAATTATTTTAAATTCAATATGTTAAATCTGTTATGAGAGAATAAATACATTGAAGATATCTTATGTTGGATTATTTTGTTAATGTTTGAAATTATAATATATCGCTTTTTTGAACAGCTAACGATATTAATTAAAAGACAATTTTTCAATATTTACTTAGATTTATAAATGATATTCAATGATTAACTCTAAATTAGATAGCAGCAAGCATGTATTATAACGAAAATGCAGTGATATAAAAGTATATTCCAAAACTTTAAAATATGCATTTCATTTGAGTTAAATATGATAAAATTCTTTGAAATTTTTATTTCAGTCTTATTTTATCAAAATAAATGGACCACTATAAATGATGTTTCTAAATGTTTGAAAAAAACCTTAGTATAATCTTAGAAAGATTAGTTTTTGTAGAAAAGTTAATACAATCTGCAGTTTTTCAAAGTATCTTGATTGGTTATAAAGCATTTTAAAATATCTATCTCATGACAAAAATAATATGCAAGCCTTTAAATTAAAATAATTCATAATATCTCTTAAACCTCTTTGTGGAAGGAAATATTATTACTGATTAAAGTGCTTTGGGATATTAATAAGAGGTTTTCGTCTTTAAAAGAAAAGAAGATTGATATTCAGGATTTGATGCCATAGGGCGTCAAGAAATTTCCGAGTTTCGGATATCAATTTAATCACGGTTAATTGATTCTTTTCTGTAGTTATTATTGTCATTCTTTGTAACAATAAACTGTAAATTAAATGGTTTCTGAGATTTATCAAAAAAGTAAAGTTGCTTCGAGAAGTTTTCTACTAATTTAAAGTGAAAACTTCTTTTAAAATAAATGTATGTAACAGATAATTACTCAACTGGATTAAAATGCATTGGTACGTTATTCAATTCACACTTATTAATTCATTTCATTGAAAGAGAAAAATATTTTTATTACAAGAAAAAAAAACTCTTTTTCCTTTTAAAGAATTTTCGAAATTTAACTAACTTATTTTTTATTCTTCAGAAATTAGTTTTAAGGATATATTAAAGAAGTCATTTAATGGATATATTAAAAAATAATCATAATTATATACTGTGTGGTTGTTTTCATGAATTTAAACGACTGAAAGTATTAAATGTTAAGAAGTATTGTATTGTTTTTATTAAATCCTTTTTTAGATTGAAATATATAACTGCAATTGTATAAATATAATTTTAAAAAACTTTAATTGCTCATTAATGCGTTTTAGAAGAATTATTTTACAAAATAAGAAACAATTTCAGGCAATTATAACTTGAGAAAGCAGAATTCCAACTAATTTAGAGTTATTAATTAAACGTAATCTCATATTTGAAATTTCGATACGTTAAATCATAAACACAGCTCACTTTATATTACTTTGAAAGAAAAAAAAGAACAATCACTTTTAAAGCAAAATAAAAATAAGACATTATCTTTTAAATTCTACTCTGACGGAAGTCTTTTATGGTCTCTAAGGAATTCCATAAGAATAAAACCTTTTTGGATTTCTCGAACACAATATGGTACAGAAGATAGAAATTCAGCAAAATTTTAAGGACAAAGAAACCGCTGTATTATCGCCTTTTCTTCAAAATGATAAGATTTAAAAAAATAAAAATGACCAAGTTGAATTCTGGAAAGTCATGTTGTCGTGAATCTTTTTGTCACCTTTGGTTTCAAGGGACATCGTCTTTAGTTGGAACAAAATCATTCTCCCAATTTGGTGTTCATTTTTCTTTCTTTCTTTGTAGTGAGATTTACTCAAATATCTTGGCAATGCGCTGTTAAATTTTAACGAGAAGTAAGTGTCACTTGCAGAGTCATTTATCACATAAAGTTTTGTAACAGAGGAGATGAAATTGCTCTTGTTTGAGAAATGTATTACTTCATTTAAAAAAAAAAAAAAAAAAAGAAAGAAAATCTATATTAAAACTCATTTTGAATTTTTTTTAAGAAACTTCATCACTAATTTACATAACTTTCTAATTTCAAAACACTTTAAGTACTTGATAATGTAAATTACTTATATAATAAAAAGCAGAAAATTGAGTCAGGTTAAACCAAATGTATATTTCCTCATGTATATTTGTCTTATATCTTACGTAATTTATTAGCAATAGATTTCTCACTAATGTTATAAATAAGCGTAATCCATAGGTTTTGAAATAAACATATATTTCTCACGGCAACTTGGAACTGCAACAGATTACAAACAACAGATTGTTGTAACGCAAAATATAATCATATATATTTAAGAAAAATATATAAAAATATTAGACTGGAAAAATAAAGATATAACTATTTTCAGGAAATCATTATATATTCTAAAAAACATATCAGATGTCGTAAAAGTAATAGCTTAAGGAAACACAAAGCTCAAAATGCTGAAACTCTTGATTTTTTATTACTCTTCAAAAAACTCTATAAGATATATGCAAATATTATTTTAAATTAAATAAATATTTTATTAATTTTATAAAAATAGTTATAAATTATCATTGCTAGTTTTATTATTATAAATAGTTACATATAATTAAAATAAATAATTATAATAAAGATGTTTTAAAATTATTTATGGCATTCTGACGTAAAGAGTCGCATCTACCATGTTTTTGAGCCATCGCAACTAAATTAAAGTTCAAGTAGGAAATAATCACTCAAAAATCAAACAGATTTTTATTCTACTCTTAAACTGGTTCAGAAATAAATTATTATGACTATGGATTAGAGTCCTACTGGAGTTTAAAAAAAAAGGATTATCAAAAAAGTTTTAAAGGTGAGTCTGACTCAGAATGAATCCAAGCTCATCTATGTTTACAGTTCTTTGATAAGAAAAAAAATAGTCCTCCAAATTGATCTCACTAACCTCATTATCCAAAATGACAAATTTTCTAATCTCTCTCTGTCTACCACTTCAAGTAATCCTACTCTATCAAGTAATCCTTACAAAATCTTCATTGCTTATAAGTCCTTTCAATATCACTATTGATCAATCTTATTCACGACACTTAAATAGTATAAACCTAATTTGCGTATGTCACGTTTTATTCACAAAAAAGTCCTAATCACAAGCAACATTCTATAAAGTCTAAAACATTAGTTGCAGGAAAATAAGCGAGAGATCCCCGTTATAGCCTATTTCATATTTTACACAAAGCGTATTTGAAAGTATTTAGAAATTGCTGGCACACGCTCGAGTTATTAAACTGTTTCTCAGAATTTTTGCCATCCTTTCTTTCGCAATAATTGGAAAATTGGTATTTCTCTCCGAGGAATAATACCTTACTTAATAATACGTAAAAACATAAAATTAAATTAATTTTTGTTCCTTACAAGTATCAACCATTTATAAGGGATGTAACGAAAGTAATTCTCGTCATGTCTTTTTTCACACGGAAACTTAAATTGCAAAAAAGAAATAAATCTTATAATGCTAAACCATATACCTTGCACTATAATCAACATAGTCGCAATTGACACTTACACATTTGCCTTAGCGTGAAAATAGTTTTAAGAAACCCCTCTGGTGAAACCCGATGCCCAGAGTTGCAAAGAATTGCCACAAGGCGTCAACACCTCAGCATTGTTTTGGATAGATCTGATAACGACTAATTCATAGTTTAGACGCCACGTCTGGCACCCTAACTCACCTGTCCACTAACACCTAGTCCTGTACTCTAGCATTGTTTTCATTTGTGGATATGGGGGGGGACGTCCACTTTGACGATCCTCCTCCATATTCTGGATTCCTTCACTGAACATACAACACCAGGGTCCAGCCATTTGACGAGACATGACTTTTTTACCAAACACGATCTATAGGCATTCATGAATGACTAGTGACACTCTTCCATTCATACCGAATAACAGGACTTCCATTACCGACCACGTTGTCACTACACGTCTGTCTGCCATCGCGATTTGTACTCAAATAACTTCGGGCACGCTGGTCTGATACTTAACTCTTTTCTTTGTCACTCTGTACATGCCTTATTCTCTTCCACTGACGTTTCCTCTGTCGTTGAACCTTCCAACACATGTGAATCCCTTAGGCAGTTTTTCAAGGTGTATCATTTTCTCATTCAAAAAAAAAAAATGATGAAACTTATTTTTGGAACTTCCCTCGAATAAACCTTACAATAGTAATTTATAATGCTGATGATTATACAACTGAAGATTATGTTTGAGAAATATGACGATCTCAAAAAGGTTTGTGATTAATTTTTAATGCTCATTATCCTAATTTTTTTTTAAAAAAATAATACCGCTTGAAACTAAATTAAATAAAATCAAGTTTTTATTCTTTAGCTCAATTTATGAAATTAATATTTTTAAATCAAGGTAATAAATGCCTAAAATAGTTTAATTTCTATTACATGCTTATTAAAATTGATTGTATATTCTTACCGAAATCTTGCAAGAAATTACGTTATTAATTTAGTTTTCCTTTAGAAAATGAAAAATTTATCATTTATTCTTCGCTCATATATTTATATATAATAAAAAAAACTAATTATTAATTTCACTCGAAGATTAATTGGAAAGGTTTTGATTAAATAATAAAAATGATCATTTCTTTTCACGCTTTCAGACAATTTGTGACACAACATACAAGAAGTTTTGATATACAATGTTTGTCCAATATATATCGGAAGTGAAGTCATAAAAAGTAATTTGTTGAAGATATATGTACAGCGGGTCTTAATAATTTTCGAACTATGACCCTGTTGCATCGATATACCTTTTCCAATGCTTTTCATAATTACCTTGAATACCATACGGCTATTCAGACATCTCGTCGAAGCAGTATGATCCGCTTCAGGCCTATTTGCCCGAAATCGGAGGGAGCCAGATCGGGAATGTAGAGTAGTTGTGTCAACGCAGCAACATTCGATTTAGTCAGTATAGCCTTTAAATTCCACGCCATTTGACTGAGGATATTGTCATTATGGAACATTCAAATATTGACAGTTTTCTTTGGACGCGGTGGATTCAAATCCTCAAGAGTTCCAGTACTAAAGCATATTAATGTATATCTCCTCATTATGATTTTCTTCACTTTCTGTTTCAATTTTTATTTAAAACAACTGCGAAGCAAGATTCATGAGAATAGAAAGTTACACACAAATGTTTGCTAAGTTATGTGGTAATAGTCGCAACACGTATTTTATTTTACTTTTAATATAATCTAGATATTACTTTACCAATTTGATCGTGTTGGAGTTCTTAGAAAACTTAAGATGCGGATTCTCGAGTCTTTGACCTTAAATACATTTTTCCTTCTTGTGATCCGATAACTTCTCACGTTTTATTAGACATTAATTCTATCTTTGCTTATCGCTTAAGCATCAGTCTTTATCACAAGCAAACATCTTACCAATCTGAGCAATTAGAACTTCACTGCTTATGAATGCAATCTTTCAAATCTATTCATTATACACTTCACTCATTCTAATCTAATCTGCATTAATTTCATCTTTTGAGAGAAAGTGTTAGTTGAAACGAAAATATGATACAGCCAATGCTGCGGATATTTGTTTCGAAAGTTTAACTCGTTTTGGACACTATATTTCGCTTCCTAACAGACAAGAGCATTGATGTCTTCACTCACATTTTTCATTTTTTGTGTCCCTGAGAATCCAAAGTTCTGAACATGATTTCGTTGTGTGAATTTACTCATCATATCGAAATTTCCGCTGCAGAATTTTTTCTGTTTAAGGAAATGTTTGATGGCAAAACACTGCATAATGGTTCACGCCATATCCTTTTTTAATACAGGTACTTATACAATTTTACTGTGGACAATGACTGTACAACTGCACGAAAATATTATTTGAGTCTCCAAGCTCGCATCAAATCACTCTCTGCCTATTGCATCCATATAGAACACATAGCATTCCTTCACAATAGTTGAGAAAATTCAGTTTGATACTTATACGACAAACCGTGTAATATATTGATGAGATATATCCTTATTCAATTTCGTCCGAAATATTTTTTTAAACATAGTTAATAAATGTTTAAAGGATTTGCTTCCTCTTCATTTTCATTTACAAATATTACGCATCAGATTTGCTTTCAAATAGTCTGATTAAAAATTGCTAAAGTATTATTTTTATAGAAAAGATGTTAAGATTCTAAACGAACAAAATCGAAAGAAATCCAAGGAATGTGTTTAAATTATCTGTTTTTATTTATACATTTTTTAGTTATAAAGGAAAGGAAATATCAAAAAGAAACTTCAAATATTTAAACACATATATTTATTCACTACGAGATGCTATCGAAGAAACACTAATTCTATTTATGACAGGTGTTATATATGTGTGTGTGTGTGTGTGTGTAGTGTGCGCATTTTCATCAGGTAATTTACAAATTTATTTATTTCAAAATTATGGTAATAACACATAATTTAGCATTTA
>BMAW01109379.1:663063-673612 GCA_019974015.1 Nephila pilipes | reverse complement strand
TGATGAATCAACAAAAAGAAGATTATCTGATCTGATGAATCAACAAATCTTTTCCATGATGTTAGTGACATCGTTCTTGTGTGGCACAAGTAGCACTAATCTATGGATCCGGCATGTAGCATGGCAACTGTTCATGCAGACTAAAGTGAAGTCATGGTCTAGGGAGCATTTTTCTAGTATACTATTGGTCCCTTAACTCCATTGGTAACATCTGACAATGGTAACACCTACATTCTCATAGTTTCCTACTACATAGATCCGTGTATGACCTAAATGGTCTCTGATGATCAGGTATATTTACAAAAGGGCAATGCACCCTGTCAACGGTCTAAAATTGTTTCTGATTGGCTTGCAAAATGGGATTCAGAGTTTCAATAGTTTCAGTGGTCCCTACGATACGTGAATTCAATCAAATTTGCGTTTGTGGAGAGAGATTGAAATATCTGTTAAACGCTCCTTAACATTACTTCCTATTTTAAGGAAACTACAAGCTCCCATACCATTAGCATGGGTTAATGTTTCTCCTAAAATATTTCGGAAACTTTTCGAATCCACATGGCAATAAAATTATATTTTGCCTTCAAAGCCAAAAAGGATTCCTCAGGATGTTAGTGATGAATACCAGGATGTTCCTAATTCTTTGACCACTGAATAGATAACCACACAATTCAGCTTACCGACTACTGCATCAACGGTTTGCTTATCTCTACTCATCTATGTCTGTATTACAGTACATATATATTCAACTGATATATTTTTGAGAACATAGCTTCACACGTGTATCTGAGTACGAATCATCAATCCTAATGAGAAATGAGAATGAAATAGTAATATTATGAGTGAAAGTAAAAGTTCATGGTATTATTTGGCAACATGTGCCAGTAATATAGACATGTGACAAAATTTGAAATGGATAGTTCATTGACTAGAAGATTGGTCAAAAATCGAGAAGGATCGTTAAGTTATCTCGGGGACGCATTGCTCGTGTTTAGCAAAGACAGTAAGTCCATGAGAATAAAACAATCCCTCTTTCAGTAATAATACTCGTATTTTCTTTAAAAACTAAAACCCTACATAGAATTAGTAATACAGCTCATTGCTTGATTTCTCGAAAAAATTAGTTCAAATTAATAACTGTGCATATGATAAGATAACTAATTAAAATTCTAATTAAAATTGAAACATTATTCAATTTTGAACAGTAATTCAGCGATTAATTTCTCGATGCTACATCTGTGATATTTTACTGAAAAACTAGGGTATAATGACCAAATTACCCTTTTTAAAATGGAAATCTAAAGATATTTAATTGACAACTTTAGGAATATCATATCATAAAACTTTCACATTTTGGGTAACTAATTTAGTCTATTACTTAACTAACCAGTTTCATGTATTTTAAATAAATTCATTTTTTGAGCAATTTTTATTTTTAAATTATCATAATTTTCTAATTAAATATCATAAATGTTGCTTAAAGAAATTTAGGTGAGATAAATTAATTTTGCTCTGTCGAATTTTATTATTGTCATTTTAATATATGAATGCACTTCATTCCTTTATTAAAAATCAATGTACACAACATGAAACAATATTATTTAAAATTATTTCAAGAAAGACCATACTATTGACATGGAAGTAATTATAACTGTACACATTTTAGTAGTGGTTGTGAATGAAAAACCTTTCTATAAAATACTCTCAAATTAGTTTCGAATCCACAGAAGTTGTTATTTATAGCATGACTTTCTTTAGTGGTATTATCAACAACTCATTTCCTTTTTTTAAAGTGAAACGAGAGTTTCAACTTGATTTAATTCAAATTTTCAGTCAATTCATAACAAATAGGTTCTTAAGGGGACTTAGTACCTTACGAAATTAAAAGTAGAACATTTTGACAAACTTTTTTCGATTCTTCATAAAACAACAATTTTTGCTCATTTCAGTATGAGACTTTGCCAGTTTGTGTAATAAAGTGCATAGTTTAAGGTCAAGTTTTGATTTTAAATTAATATATTTTCTTATACAACATGAAATATGCGTACAAAAATTTGAAAAATAAGTTTGCTTACCTTACGTTACCCACAAGATAACATTTGAAAGATGTACAGTAGAACCATAATTCTTATACCAAATTAAAGCTAAATAATGACCTTATTCTGTAAACCTCAAATTTTAAATTTCCCTTACATTAAAAAAAATTGAAAAATTAAAAAAGTTATCAAGTTTGTATTTAGTAACTTTTTTTTTCATGTATCATGTTATAAAATAAAATCTAATCGTCCTATTAACAAAATTGAGGTTCACAGAACAAAGATTTACAAGTACAACACTCATGTAAAATTTGAAAGCTCTGCATGCAAAAGATTTTTTTTAATCCTGCGGGAAAGTGTGAAAATAGCAAACTGAGAAAAAGAGGTTTGTTTACATTGCAGTACATAGAACAAGCCACTTTAGACATTTACATTTTTTGTTGCACAGGGCGCAATAATTGTCGGACTTTGATGCGGTTTGTTTTAAAATGCTCCTACCCTTTAGTACTATTTTTTAAAATCAAATTTGAAAAATCGAATTTTTGAAGGTGCAAAGGTACTAAGTTCCCTTAAGCAACCTGGAATTATGAGTATTATGAGCCTCATTTTATCAAAATAACTCCACACCAAAACAGTGTACACAATACAGAAATAATGTGAGAAAATACGAAATATTTCCTTTGTATTTAAAATGTTCTAACACTCCCCGAGCAGATTACTAACTTTTTTCAACAATTATGTCACTTTTGTCTAATAAATACAGTGCTATCTATGTCTTAATTTCTTCGGAATTGAGGAGTTTCAATACTTCTACAGAAACTTATTTTTTCATAAAAATGGTAAAATAGACCTAGTCAAACATTGGAAACGGTGCGTTGAAACTACTAGAGATTAACTTCAGTTTTTCTTCTTACTATTTTCTTCTTTTCTTATAATCTTCAAAAGCGAGATACTTTTATTTACAATAATCCAATAATAATAAAGCGAAAAAAGTAACAAAAAGAAATTTTACGACTCAAAGAAAACGCTTATGGCCATTTAGCACGCAATTTAAAAATTTTAAATTGTTGGACAAAGCGCCATATATTTCTAAAGAAATCCCATACTTTCTTTCCATTGAGCCAATGCACTCCACAAACCCAGTGGGCTTAAAGAAACTCAAACTGGGAACTTAGAAAACATTCAAATAAGAAAATGAAGGTTACGAGTAAATAATTGGCATATAAATTAATTGGCTCAAACGCTAGAGTGTCGTGCTCGAATGCATGATTTGACCGTAGTTCTTTATATGCTCGCAAATATTCCAAAATGTCATATGCTGAAAAACGGATGCAGGAGGATTACTAAAAATTACTGGAGATTCCTATGCATATCATTTTTCACTATCTCAATTTGAACGCATTTAAGCCATATTAATGTACATTATCTACATTTAAAGATGATATTTTAAGTAACTTATTTTAAGCATCTTTCTAAGCCAGTATGAGAATTATGAGATTGGTGCCCCATGCGAAAATGTTAGATTCGTGTCATATATGGTGATTATGAGTATGTGTCTGACTAGTGGGTTTGCTGTGTCTGCCTGAATGTGCCAAATCATGTGACGAGTTTCATATTTGAATATGACACCAGGAAGGAGACAAAGTAACCACAAAAGAAAAACTCTTTCCTCCCAAAAGTTCAAAGCATATTCCACAACATTAATTGTTCAATGACCCTCTGAGGGTCTTTCATTTGTAAATTCAGAAAGTCAAAAAGGGATCATCCTATATTAAAATTCCTTATTCCATGATCGTAGAAAACCAAGTATTATCTCCATAAAAAGTTTTCAATATTAGAAGTAAGACAATTTCTATTAACAAAATTATTATTTGTACTTAATGCATCTTTAGTTTCATTATAATATGAAAATTTGATTTATTTTCTCACCTGAAACTTTGACTTCAGGGTATAGGGTTGAAAAAAAAGATTATCGAGATTTATTTATTTGCAACCCATTTGAAATATGAGTAGTATGAGGTTGAAACCCAAATAATAAGGAACATTTTTCTATCGCATAGTATCTAAATAACTGTATTCGAAATACATTTGACGGTTTCCTCTTACTCGTCTCATTTGTCATCCTGATTGTTATTCAAGTCTCAAGATTCAACTTAAGTCAAGTTTCAACTTAGATTCAAGCTCAAAAAGTAATTAAAATAGTCAATTATTCCAAAAATAGCATTTATTAATCCTCATTAATGTCGTATGCTCTCCACAGTTAAGTTCCTATCAGCGAGTACTAACAACTTCTATAACTTATCAAATAATACGCTTACAAGAATACTATGCGAATATTCCACCTTTTATTGATCCGACAGCGTCGAGTCATAATTTCGCCAAATCCATTATACATGTCAGAAGACTTCCGAGACCATCACATTAACACCCTTCTTATTAGCGTAACCTTATTCTTATTCTCATCTCCATCCCTTTTTCTTCTTTCTCACTTCAATTGGTATGAACTTTGCTTTACATAAATGGAAGTTGAGTTGATTGAATCAAGTTGCCCCCAGGAAATGTCCCTAAGGATAAATGAAGGAAAATAAGCTTCCTATCGTTACATGCAGAACATCCCATAATACTAATTTATTTTTCAATATATTTCTACACATATTACATATATAGTTAGTTCAATTAGACCCTTTCAAGTAAAATGTCGCTTTCTGATACTGAAAACAAAAAAAAACAATTTAGAAATCTCTGAAAAAGACATAAACACATTAATTATCTGAGAAATTTATAAAAAAAAAATAAAAGCCCGTGGGAGCTATCATGATATAAATAACAGAAATGAGTCGATTAAACTAATTCATGGAAGAAAAAAAAAGATAATATAACTGCAATGACCAAATTTACATTAAATAATCCCCATCTCACTTTTAATCATCCTTTCAGGAAGTAGATTCTTAGGTTCTTATTAAAGTTTAATTGAATTATTTGATCGAGTGTTTTGATTAAATCATGTTCTCAAAGGAATTTTCATTTCAGATTCCGTCCATAGCGAAGAAAAGGAGGGCAAATCCCGCTTTATAGCATCTAGTTATTTAACGATTCGTCCCATGGTACAAGATGATGGTGCAAAATTTGCCTGCGAAGCTTTTCATAAAGCTCTCGATCATAGGATGAGAAATGAAGTAACGCTCAGTGTCTTACGTAAGTATAATAGCATATAAGTCCTTAATTTATGCAAGTTATATTCTGCAATAAATTTTTCATACGTCATATGCGAATGATTAATTATTTAAGAAATCCCCTTTGTTTCATAAAATTATGAGTAATTATAATAATAATTTTATCTCTTTATATAAATTTATTTTAATTTATATAGCTTATGATATGGGTAATTCATTACATTTATCATTATTTTTTGCTTCTATGCATACGTACATACACACACACACACACACACACACACATATATATATATATATATATATAGTAATATATATATAGTTATATAGTTATATATATATATATATCTTTCAAAATCGTTTCATTTGAATTTAGCTGAAATTGCATTATATCGTAATATTAGTAAAAAACTAATTATAAGGAACTATGTTAGCTGTAACAAATTGTATTGTGAACTACATTAACATCCTATACATGTATTAAATTGCACATTTTACTCTCCATTTTTAGGAAATATAACTGCTGAGTAGAAACGTATTCAGATTAACGCTTACCATACTATAAATGATTTCTGATAGAAAAATATCTGGTTCCGAAAAAACGCATATTTTCGTAAAATATGTATTATCAGAAAACGTACATTCGAAAATTACTTTGAAAATTTAAACAATGTTACTCAAGATATGCGTCTAAGATTAATGTATATTTACAAATAAATAATTTAGGATAAAATATTAATTTATGGACATCTTGCTATATTTCGATAGATAAGAACGCACTCAAACTTTTAAGAAACACATTTAAAAAGGAAATATTAGTTCTGTTTAATCTTTAATCAATATTATAAAATGAGGCTCTGAAAAAAATTAATTTTCTTATTGTGTGAAGAAAGGTATTGAAATGTATGTAAATCTGCATGTTTCATCAAACAAAAAATGCACAAACGTTTTTAACGTTTGCAAGAGAATACATAGAAATAACATTCAAGTAAATGAACAAATAATTATGGCTATTTGCCTATTAAATATGCAAGGACTTATTTTTCCATATTAAGTTATATATTTGTATAGTTTTTTTTTTCTAAAAGGCAGAAATAAAACACATATTTCATTGTATATTATTTTTTTTTTGTTTCTTTTAATCAAAGAAATTCAAAAACATATACATCCTTTTTTTCAGAAACATTTTTATTTTTCATGCAATACAAAAATAAATCTTGTTCACCTCCAGTGCACAAAAAAGAGTATTTGAACATCTTAGTTCAGGAATAATACACCGGATCAAGTAGCAAATTGCATTTCGGGTGGGTTACGTGTCTGGAACATGAATTGTTGGATTATTAAATCGAGAAATCGGAGAATATACGAAGCATATAACCTTTCGTCAGTACGTTCGATCTATTTATACAGAAACTACTTCGTTATCGTCCTATGGTGTCACTGGTCGTGCCTAGAATAACGTATGGACAGTTCCCTCTAGAATTTTTGGTATGTGGGAAACTAACATCGTACGTGGGAAGATTTTGGACGATTTCCCACGCTGTTTCTTAATTGACATCGTGATATAAACTCTGGGAGAGGTTGGTACAAAAACGGGAATAATCGTTTGTACTTTGTTGTTATTGATCTCTTTCAGTTCTGATCAAGGCTCCAATGGAATGCCTGAGATCTCTTAAAAGTTAAAATATTTTGTTTCGTACATTTGTTTTTCATGTTCAACTTCTGTATACTATTTTGGAATCATCTAGCGATTTTGTAATTTAGATAGACGGGATCGGAGTAAAATGTTATTAGATCTCCCTTCCATTTTCTCAAAAATAGGGTTACATTTAAAATGTAATAAATGTTTTGAGGAATCAAGATTTTCACTTAAATATTATTTAACTTTCTAATCTGAAAAATTTGTAAAAAAATGTATTATATTGGTGAATGTAATTTAGTAATGATTATAAAAATCAAACTTTTTACACGAAATGAATGCTAATGAAAAACTTTACATTTGTTTTTTTAAAAAAATGTAAAATATTGATTAACAATTTATTTTGTTTTCTTAATTTTTAATTCAAAAATGAGAGAGAATCATTTTAGATTTCTTAAAATGTTTAGTTTATTCTAGCGCGATGAAAGGCTTTACAAAAAAATCATTTAAGCTTCTTGAAAAAAGTAAATAAGGACCGTTTTATTTAAATATGCTTTAATTGCAAAAGCATTGAAATGTTTTAGTTCCAGTATTTAATTTAGAAATGGCTTTATTTAAAGTGTCGTTATAGATCAAAGAGAGAAGTAATTTTTGAATAACGTAACGAATTCAAACAAAGCTATAAATATTGACGAACAGTTTTGATATCCATTGGTAGTGTTATTGAAAATAAAATCAAGAGAAGAAAAAAATGTCTTGTAGCTTATTTTTATATAACTGAAAAAAAAAACATTCAATAAATTTTATTCCCAGGATCGAGCTAATCAGTGTACAAAAACTCTTAATTATATTGCAGAAATATAATATTCAATTTTACTGTACAATTTAGTAACCGAATTTGAAGTTCTGCCGATTTCTAGAATATAACTTTTTGTCAAATTGTAACATTTTAAATCTTAGCATGTATAAGAAAAATGAATTTATATTTATGTAACTAATGCAATAGTAAACATTGGATTTATATTTTATTAACTTTCCTTATAGTGAATGGTAATGCAACTTCCTCGAATTTATTTATATTCTTTGGATTACGTTTTGTGGAAGAAATACTTTCAGTTCAGTACATCTTAGAGGAATATATATATTTTTAAATGATAAGCTGCAAACATTTTGATTTATTCATTGGATGCAATAAAATACATTCAACTAGTCACGTTTCTTGATTGATAAAATGTGTATGTACATATCAGAATTGCTGCTATTTATATGTTAAGGAAAGAATGTGTATGCAAATAAAAAAAACATTATTATATTTATGATACTCAAAGTTTATATATGGAGCTTACACATTTCAAAAATATTTTTTATGCATTATATTTCTTTATAAACTTGATTTGTACAAGAGAAGGGGAGATGAGAAGAATAAAATTGACAAAAGTATTTCAAGAAGTTTTAGAGATTGTTAAATGGTTTGGAATACATTTCAATTCGCATTACGAATAACAAAATTAAACGTTATATTTTAAGAAAAAGGAAAGCAAATCATGTTATTTTTTACTAAACCGCTTTAGAAAACAATTGTTAGGATGCAATCTAAATAGCGTTTAATCTATTGACTTCTACGAAATCTACCTTCTTCGAAAAGCCGAAAAAAACGCTAAAAGAATTTTGATTCTGAATGGTGATCATTCTAGAGAGGACTCAACAATAAGAAATAAGTCTCAATCTCGACAAATTTTAAGTAATAATTAAGCCCTTACGACATCATAAGATAGTTGTTAAAACTTATGATATTCTCGATAACTTTAACTTAAGGCTTTTTGGAACAAAAAAAAAATCAATGTTAATATCTATAATTTGCAACAAATTCTGTACAAAAAAAAATTAAAACAAACAGAGTTGATGTATCTAGATAACTCAGTAATTTCTCAGTAATAAAAATTTTAAGTTTCCCTCTCATATATATATATATATAACATATCGATCAATAACTCCAAAGACTAACCCAGAAATGGCGCTCGTAGTAAACCAGTAACCAGGTCTTTCTAGAGTACTAACCTTTGCTTGAAACGTGTCAAAATTTTAAGTCGATCGGACCAGGAAAAAGGTTTTTTCCAAGTGGGTGCCGCGATTGCTTTCGATGGAACAAAAACAGCAACGAGTCGGTGATTCAGAACGCTATTTACTCGCAACAAAAAAGATTTCTTGCGAAAAAAAAAAAGAAAAAAAAGAAGAAAAAAATTTGGGGGAAAGAAAAAAAATTTGGAAAAGCAGGTGGAACGTTGTATCACTAAAAGGTGATTAACAAAGGTATTTATGTTGATAGACAAAAAAAATTTTGCAAAAAAATGTTATTTAGACTCAAGAGGTGTGATCGATGTATTTATATATATATATATACCAAGCGACACTGAAGAGGCAACACAAAGAAGGAATGGCCAGAGAGTAATAAAACTTGGCCAACAGACAGAAAAAGACAACAAGGAACAATAATTGATATTTATTTCATAATAATATACCTAATACAGAGAGTTAAAAGTATCGCCTTAGTAAGTTGTAGGACCACAGTGGAAGGTGATGGATGAAGCAACACGTCTAGGTACAGATTCAATGAGAGTGCTGATGGGGTCATTAAGATTGGCGCCCCATTTCCTGTCAATGATTTTCCACAGTTCATCTTCTAAACGAGTCAATGGAAGGATCTGCAAATGATGTCCAACCATAACCCAAATGGGTACAATTGTTAAAAGATCAGGAGATAATGGTGGTCAGGAAACTTCTGTACACCTTGCAGAGCACGTTGGCTATCAGTGTTAGCAATCAGTGTGCTCTTGGACAATATTCTGCTGATAAGAGACACTGGGCATCCCTGAACGGAGGTTAGTGTCACCATCAACGTATTGTTTGGGCGTCATACAGTCTTGAATAAGTACTATATGTCACAATTGTCAATCGATTAGGTGTTTCACAATTGATACTAGATTGTACTTGTCTCCACATTGACGCCACACTCGTTTGCAGCAACTATAATTGGAGAAATAGAAGCACGACTCATCTGAAAATACGACCCTGTGCCATTCCGTCTTCCACATTACTCAAGCCAGACTCCATTGTAGACGTTGGATTTTATACTGTTAGAAGAAGTAGTAGAAGTGGTTTTATGGTCCGCCACCGCTTGTCGGCGGATGCGTCAATGCACACGTATTGACGTCACTTTAGCTGCATCGGCATCCTCAAATTTCGCCACATTTTCTTGTTCAAACCAACTGCGCCACAGCTGGTGCACTGCGAAAGTGTCCAAGTGTGTGTCCGCCGAGAGTTGCCGTATGAACAAAAATGGCCTTCTCAGTCCGATCCCCATACTCCTTGTAAAATCGTCTGTCGAATGGAACTGCCTCTGTCGAAGACGGCCTGGCATTATCTGCTATTCCACGTACCCTTTAAGATAATAAGAAATGTTCTACAATGATTTTCCTAGCATAAATAACGGCACAAAATTGAACATTCGGTAGGTTCCTTCCTTTATATTTACTTGAACAAACCCTGGAGAGCTTCACATTTCATATCATTCACATAATTCGGTGACGTGTGCCTTTCGTGAAATTTGCATTATTTTCTGACCTCTCATTCTTAATGTTTCCTTTTTAGTGTCCTGTAATGTATATATATATATATATATATATATATATATATATATATATATA
>BMAW01109379.1:627440-653063 GCA_019974015.1 Nephila pilipes | reverse complement strand
TTGAAAGCTTATATTACTAACCTCAGCTTAAGACCCTTAATTGCAAATAATTTCCCTTTTCAGGACATATGTATACTATCATATTTTCTCATGAAGTAAAAAAAAAATATTAAGTGTTATAACACCAATATTTTATCACTTTTCACAGATCCGCCGGGTCCACCTCGTATTGAAGGATATGAGGAAGGCAACATAGTGAAAGCAGGAGAAGCCTTAACACTACTGTGCATTTCAGAGGGAGGGAATCCTCCTCCTCAACTCATCTGGTACAGAAGCAATGTTCAGATAGATGCTACGTACTACCAAACTGCCGGAGATACTGCCACTGCAAATAACCTTACCTTCATTGTCAGTGCTGCCGATAATACAGGGTCTTATCACTGCAAAACATCGAACGCAGCCACCAAAGAGCCTCTCACAACATCCATAAAGCTTAGTGTATACTGTAAGTTTAAATTTATTTGATTTTCTTAGTTTTTTTTTTTCCTATTCTATTATGACCGAAACTATACACAAATCTTTTATGTGGAATTTTGAGATCTTTCATTCGAAGAAAAGTCTTAACGAAATATATTTTATATGATGAAAGTTATTAATGGAACAAGAAAGTAATGTCATTTTTTTTCTATATTAAATTCAAACAGATAAATTTTTATCAAGTTATTCTTTTTAATCAATAACGTAATCTCGTTCGTTATCAAAAACCCTTTGCCATCTAGTGTGCAAATTTTCAGTGCCGGATCGATAAAAATCAATAAATTTTTGAGCAAAATATCTGGAGATTATATTTAGGACATCATCCAAAATTTCAAAATTTTTGTCGCTTAGAAACTGTTGAAGCGATCGGAATCCAAAGTTGCAATATTAGGGGAGTATGATGAGTGAGGCATTACCCGCATTCTAATTAATTAAACTTCCCCAGGTTTACACCCCAAAAAAGACGTTTCTGTGTGTTTGGTGAAGTATTCTTGGAGTGGTTCCTTTTGAATCGCTGAAACCTAGACAAACCGTGAATGCAGACTATTACTGTGAACAAATGGATCGAATAAATCGATCTTTAATTGAAAAATACACAGCAATTGTCGACCGAAAAGGTGTTATTTTGCAAACGATAATGCAACACCGCATAGCACAAGACGAACCCTGGAAAATTTTAATGAATTGGGATGGGAGGTATTATTCTTCACCCATCATACTAACTTGAAATTGCGCTTTCAGATTTTTGTTTATTCTGATTGCTATAACATTTTCTAAGAGACAAAAAGTTTGAAAAATCGGATGATGCCCAAAATACCATCTGCAAAAGTTTTGCTCAAAACCAATTGATTTTTATCGATTTGGAACTAAAATTTGCAATCTAGATGGTAAAAGGTTATTGATAACAAGGGTAATCAAATTATTGATTAAAAATAAAAACTTGAAAAAAATTAATCTGTTTGAATAGAATGTAGAAAAACGACTTTACTTTCCGCCCCCTAATACAGGGGACCAACAATCTTAAAATTCTCTTATCGACCCCTCTATGAAAAGGATAACAAAAAAACTTACCTGTTTTTTAAATAAATTAAATCATTTAAAAACAATTAATATTTTTTTTCCTTTTGATTTTGACAAAATCAAATTTTTATGTAAGACAATGAGAAGGATGTGCTTGATGACTATTGGCTAGATTAACAATACTTGCTTAAAAATTTGTTAATTTTAGTCTTATTTCGGCTAGGAGCTCCATATTCCATTTATTTCTCTTCTTTGTCAAAATAGAATTAACATGACTGAAGCCAGATTCAACCATGCATGAGCTTGGAAATGCAGTTTAAAAGGGAAATGCCGTATTACAAGTTTTGGATATTTTTGCGTAATATTTATATTCGTTCAAAATTGGCATACGGTTAAATTATTAAAAAGTAACTTTGCCTCAAAGTCACTTAATAATTCATTGACTTCATTTTGAAATGACTGTCATTATTTTCAACTTAAACAGAAAGTGCCGTGATAACCCATTCTGGTACATCTACATTTTTAAGATCTCCAAAGTACATTTTAAAATCTTCGCTTAATTTTTGGAAATTTTTTGTATGTATTTCTAATTCTACGTCGGTTATATACAATTATCATAAATTTCAAAAGTATTGAAATTCTTCACGTACCCTGAAGACTTAAACAAGTTTAATTTATCTTGAAAGCTTAAAATAATTGTTCGTGCTTGAATTAACGTAATGTCTCTTCCTTGTTGACATTTTGAATATCCTTAAGCTTTGCAAATGCGTCAGCCAAATAAGAAATATTACTTTTATTTTTTTGCAACTCACCACTTAAGGCTGGATTAATTTCAGTAAAAAATTCTGTAACTGTTTAAATAATGCAGCAAGTTTTTGTAAACATGCACCTCTTGACAATTATCGTATTCCGGTGTGTAATAATTGGTTTGATAGTTCAGCATTTTCAAAGCAAAGCTTATTAAACAGTCATAATATAAGAGGCAGTGCTCTATTTTGGGCCACCTTGTAACAAAACGGAACAAGAATCATTTCTCACAAATCTGAGAATGAAATCGTATCACGAAAAAAGCATACTTTAAAGTGTAAGAAAAGATAAATAATTATTTGAAAAATATGCTAGCATCTGAAATTAAATAAGCTAAAATATATTATAAGAACATTACTTACTATATTGTTATTACAAATGACATTCCAAACGAAAATTGTTCATATTGCATCGCTGTCCATAAATTTGCGATTGAACAACCTTAGTATTCATTCATTGACCTCTAATCGAGCCCCTAGATCGGATCAACCCCTAATTATACAATATCATCCCTAGGGGGTCTATATATACCACTTTGTTTAGCCCCTGCTCTAATATATCATTGAACAGAACTCGATGATTTTCAAAATCTGTAAAATCAATTTAAAGATATAAAATATAAGAAAAATAGCCATCCGACAATAATAAATACTTTTAACATTTGTATATTTTATAAATTTGTGAATGCATTTTTCTAGTATTATTATAATGAAACATTATTAAAAATATTAATTTATTAATTAATTTTAATAAAATTTACATATACTCTTTATATCTCTACTTTAGGTCTTCTTCTTGTTAAATGTCTCAGTTAAAACATATGTTCCTCAATGAAATATCGTATTTATGCCATTTTGAGGAGGAATATTAATTAATTATCCTATTATTCCTCAAGTAATTCAAAATATAAATAAAATATGAATTAATTTAACAAAATATCAGCAAATATCACTCTCATATTATTTTTATTTGTGAATTTTCAATATTTGTTAAGTTTTACTGTTTGTTATCTCTGATTATCTGTTCTCCATTTTCAAGTATGCTACAGAATGTTTTCTTAAAATATAGAGAAAATCACTGATAATAATCTCACAGAAACAAATAAACTCTCACACAAAATTATTGACAGTCTTAATCTTGAATGTTTATTTACCATCAAGAGCCTTGACATTTTTCCTTCTGAGGGATTGAAACATTTACTTTAATGTGTTGTGTAATCTGAAAAATTATTTACTGTATTTAAACATAATATTATGTGATCATAATTGTAGGTAAAACACTTCAAATTAAAATGTTGTGACATTTGATTGCTTCAAGTTGAAGAGAGAGAAAACAGCAATGTGTGTGCATGGTTCTAATTGCATTATATCTTAGATTGAGTATAATAGTACAACAGAAAGAGTATTTTAGTATTAAATAAATTATATTGTTGTATTGTACATAATTTACAGTATATTTTGAGAGTTCTAATATTAAGTATTCTTGCTTTTGTTGATGTAAACGTACTCTCTTCGAAAAATGTACAAACTATTTTAATTTAATAGATATTGAAGATAAAAGATACATTACCTGCGTGACATTTACCAAGAGTTTACATAGTTTCAGTAGTTTAATGTAAGAACTAAGAATTAACTCCGAACATTGTACTGCACAATCGAACTCTTTTCTGACTATAAACTACATCCTAAGGTTTTACTTCGTGGCTATTAAATTTTATTTAAAACTCTCTCTGTAGAAATTGTTATTTTGACAGGGCGTGTAAGAGACGTCTGCATGATTTCAGTTAATAGATTTGATGCGGTCACCGAAGTCATTAAAAGTTACTTTATCTTAAGCGTAGCTTGCTATGAGTTAACTCAGTCTTTTCACTAAAGTGAATGTGAACATTATAAAATTAAATACGCATTAAGGTGATTTCTTACGATATGAAGTAAAAATGTGTTTAAAGAGATAACTAATAAACACATTAGCATGATATAAATACTTATATCATTGAATAAAATTGAAAACGATTAATGCTGATTTTTGATTATATTTTGTACACTCTTTAACTATCATTAAGTTGATAAATTAGCATAATATCAGTAATTTCTCAAATGTCAAACATGAACTATATACCATTATCCTTGTATTTCAAGAAACATATAAAATCCAAATATTTTTTAATAATTCTCTTAAGAATAATATCAATTTTATATTCAATATTTTATCAAATTCCATTCATTTTATATCATTTCAATTCTATAGAAACAAAATGGATTTTCTACATTTTAATCCCTTAGATTGTTCATTATATGTTTCGATTAAAAATATTTTGCAATTAGATCAATTTCAGGCAAGTTTGAAGACAAAGTTTTCATTTAATTTGTAATTTCAATAAAAAGAATACCTAATGAGCTGGATTCCCGATCGTAGTCGAATGAAATGTATCCGATACACATACTTTTTTTTTATTTAAGGTAAAGTAATAGATTACTTTATTTTTTTTTAAAAAAAATAAAGTATTTCAATTCATACTGGGAAAAAACAATATTAACTGAGAAAAAAAATTATAGATTAAATCATTAATTGAATAAAAAATAATAAAGCGATTTAATAAATCCAGAACTAAATAAATTATTGCCTGATAGCATGTTTCATAGGTAACCACCGTTTCAATATGTGCAAAAAAGAAAACAAGTGTAGCCTTTCCTACTGTTTCATTTTTATACAAAAAAGCTTGTACCTTAATCTGTTATTCAACATTACTACTTCCGCTATTATGACATGTATCAAATAGTATAACCAGCTTCTGCATGCAATCCTGACAGAAATCTACCTTCTAATAGGTTAACCACTGCAGTACGTCCATTTCGACATCATCATCATTACCATCATGGCACTGACAACATAAATTCTTTTTTTAAGTAGAGGAACAAGTAGTAGTTATGTGGCGCCAGTTGAGGGCTATACTGACGGGGTTCCTTTTATTCCCTGATATGGGAGGTGGTAACTTATCCAGCTCGACGAGCTACGTGTGGAGGTCCTTACCATGTTGCAAAACAATCCCTTTACTGTACATGCCACGGCTTTTGTTTCGAATTGTACGGCACATAGTTTAGTTAAGGTTCACAATATGTTTCAGAATTTATTGTACAACCACTCAAATGAAAAAAATCCACAATCAACAACGCTGCCTACCACAAAACACAGTGTATAAGACTTTGACCGCTGAAGCCATTTGCTTGACCTTCAGTTTTTTGGAGTAATGTAGAATACCTCACTTCCCATCTTCAAATGCTGTCATTCATATCCTGACGATTCCATCGACATAGTATTTTCTGCTTGCATATAATTCATTTGGGGATTACCTTTGGAATCTTTCACACCTTTCGCATGCAGGAAACGAATAGCAGTGCGTTTTTCGACATCGTTGGTATTTTTCATTGTATGATGCATTTTAGATGCACCCAAACAAAAGTAAACACGATGAAATGCTTCCATGCTCTCGTTTGTGAATATAGGTACTCAACACATCTAAATGGAATAACGTTAGTATAGCTGCAACTTTCACATTTTAAAACAGTACTTACTGAAAAATTTTCTGTTAAGAGTTATTTTTCTAAAGTTTTTCAGGAAAATTATTCAGAAAAATAAAACTATATTTGGTGATATATAATCTTGTAATGACAAAACACATATAAATTATGTGTAAAATGAGAAACATATTTTTACGCGATATATTTACTGCCAACAAAGTTAGTTATATCTAACTAATGAAATATATAAATGGCTCTTAAATGTCTTGAAATATTATTTTATTAAGAAAACTTATATATTTAAACCATTTTACATCAAATTAAGGTAATTATTACTTATATATTAAACACATTTATATATTATTCAATTCCAACGAAATTAGAAGTGGATTATATGGTTCAAAAATCATATCAACATAATTTGTATTTGAAATGTTTTTATAAATAATAGGGGTAATATATGGCTTCTTCCGCGTTGCACATATTCGTAATTTTTAAGTAAAGCAAAATTACGAAATTTTAGAAATATTTCGATTCTCCAGTGCTGAATTTTAAATCAAGGAGATTAAAATATTTATTTACATAACACTCGCGCAAACACAACATAGAATACGCCAAATATTCAGCTCTGGATGTTTTTAAAAATAACATTTATCGAATGCCAACTTACTGACTTAAAACAACATGAATTCTGAGACGTATCAAGAAACTTATATTTAAAATAAAACTTCTGTACTTTTGTTCAATAAAAATGTATCTTACAATATAAAATTAAGCAAATTTTACAAGTTGGAGTTTGATAATATTGGATAAATTAATTATAATAAATATTTAGTATTCACAAGTGCTTGTTTGTAATGAGTAGATTTTAACACTAAATATAAAACTTTTCATAAAATTTTAAATTAGTTATATTAAAAATTTAAATACAATATTGAGAACAGTATCAATAAATTAATAGTAATTATGTTATTAATTCAGTTATTATATTTTAGGAACTAGGTTTAAATGAATCATAATTTATCAAGATTTATTGATAAAATTATTATCTGAATAAGAGTTTTTAAATATTTTATTTAAAATTAAATAAATTAGTTCATATATATGTACATAAAAATGTGCTCATTCCAACTACAAAAAAACTTTATTAGAAATTTATTCATATTTCTCTAAATTATCCCATTATAAAATCATTACAAAAAAACAGAAGAAATTCATGTTTTAACTGAAAAATATTGCTCATTTATAAGGGATGATAGTTTATAGATCATAAAAAAAGTATTCAATTTGTAATATTTAAATTTATATAGTTAAATAATAAAAATAAACAATAAAAATAAATTTATTCTCATAAATTGTTTAACGTTTGTAATACTTCATGTAAACAAAACACGCAAATATATATTTACGGGGTGGCACTGTCCGTAATGAAACTGATAGTGCTCGAAGTGTTCTGTCGCGCAATCTGATTGCGAGAATTTCTCTAAATGTTGTAGGGAAAATAAACAAGACGGGGTAAGGGGGTGAAGGAGTCCAAAAAAAATTTCTTTCAAACGACACCACAAGGAGATAATGTGGTTCTGTGCAGATTAAAAATTGAGTTTTAAATATTACAGAATAAATACCGAAATAAAATTATATATTATTAAACACATTTAACAATTTAATCCAAGTTCAATACGGCAAGAACTTTTAAGAAATGAACAACTTACATTATCATTGATAAAGATTCTTTCACTACAATTTCATCTAATGGGTCCCAAAGAAAGCAGCAGCACCAGAAGTTCTTTACTCAAGTTTCATGTTACATCCCTTGGCACAGTGCCAGAGTTTTTGGCTTTAAAAGGCAATTTTATATTTTTCGAAACTATCGAGTTGAAAGATGCAATAATGTATCCTTCTTTAATCGAGCGTGCGTTACTAGCCAAATTCTTTTACCTCACCCAATGCAACGCGCGAGCCACTATTAGTGCTTCTAGAAGGCACAAAAAGTGCATAAATATCCGGATTCAGTTTATGGTTTAAGATCAATGATTGTGAAGTTTGGGGACGGGGTAGCTTAGTGGTCAAGGTCGTGGACTAGCGGCCGGCAGTTTTCGTTCAGTCGTGGGTTCGATCCTTGGCCGCCAAAGACCCGCCGTGTAGCCGGGGCTGATGCACGTGAAATCTGTTCGGGGCCCAAAGTCCTCCCGTTGTCGTGAAGTGGATCTTAGGAGAAGGGGGTGCCATTTCAGGTGTCGTCCTCGTCACTTGACCGTGGTTCAAAATTACGAGGTCCGTCGCCAATAGCCCTAGTGTTGCTTCTAGTGCGATGTTAATGAAAACTAAACTAGACTAAAATTGTGAAGTTTGAGAAAACAGATAATCTGAAGGTTTATACAGGCAGGGGACAAAAACCGGTATCGGAGGATACAATTTGCAACAGAAAAATTTGCAACAGCAATTGTCGACATAGCAAAAAAGATTGTAGCTGCCCGTTACGTTGCATGATAACATATCACGGACTGTATAGGCGATTCCTGCAGACATTTGTTATTTTCTGTTGTTGTGAATGTAGAGTACAGAATGGAATATGTGGTCCACAAAAACGGTGACCACATTGAAACAAATTTGAATGTTCTAAATAAAAGGTAGTTTTATTTTAACATTTATTCTGCGTTAATTTAAACTCTCTTTTCAATTACACAGCACCACATATTTTTAACAATTGACACTAATTTTAAATTTAAATTATTTTTTTCACAGAATCCTTCATATCAGTTGTTGTTGACCTTCCTACTATATTAGTATTCCAGTATACCTTCAAAAATTGTAATAGAAAAAAAAAATCATGGATAAAATGATATAAAGAAAAAGGTTATTGAATTAGATTATAGTTTTGAAAATAACTAATGCGTACGTCAAAAACATTAAATATTTTCTTTTTTTTTTTAGCCTTAAGAAAAAGAAATTAGTACTCAGAGGGTTTTCTCTTCTATGAAAATGAAATAAGAATTCAGTAATACCATATTAATCTTAAACAGGGTATAATAAACTTTTCAGCTGTAAAATATGTAATCAAAGAATAAATAACACCATTATAATTTCAAAAATTTAATATTGTACTTTTAAATACATAAATAAATATTTTAATGCAATTCATTTTACTAATATTTTAATTAACTTAAAAATATCCCATACTTTAAAATAATACATTTAAAAAACTTGTAAATCTAATACAAAAAGGGTTCAGTTTATTTTTAAATGTAATAATACTATTGATATGCAGAACAGTTCTTTGTTTAAGTGGAAAGACTATAAATATTTTATAAATGAAAATTACCAGCATGTTTTATTACTGGTGATTTAAAAGTTGTTAAATATAATACATTAAATGATTTAACTCGTATGTATAAAGTTAATGAACTTAAGCTCATTACCTCGAATATTAGTAAATATATTAAGAAAAAGATTAATGAAGATTTTAATAAACTTTTAACTAATTTGGTTGTTCAATATGACTAACTAATAAGAGCTTTAAAAGAGTTTTAATGAAGAAATGAATCACAAGAATTTTAATAATTAAGATAATTCAAATTATAAAGAAATAATTAAAAACCATTATAAATCTCCGAAATATTTTGTTATTAGTTAAGTAGAAAAATTTCTTTATAATTATGCAATTATTTGTAGATATTACAAGATGAAAATGGTTAATAAGCACTTTGAAAAGAAAGGGTTTTTTTTTTTTATTGAAATTAGTGATAGCAAAAGAGAAATTATTAATAAAACAACTTCTTGCTGAGAAAATTGACTTTAAATGAATGGTTGAAAATATTTTTCTATATATTTTTAATTTCTTTATTTCATAAATTACCTATTATTATCCCACAGTGAGCATGTGTGCGTGTATAATGGTCTTAATATATGTCTTACAAATTCTGGTAAATTATAACAAACTATTTTTCAAGAAACTACAGATTGATTAAATAATACTTATATAATTAAAAATATTACTATAGTTATTAATTCTATTAAGAAACTATGACATTTACTCCATCCATAGCTATGATTTTGAAAATCATTATAATTCAATAGAAACAGATTATCTAGTTATTGTTTACTAAATTATATTTAAGAATTATAATATTGATAAAATTAATTCTCTCTTTGAAACATTTAATTATTGAGTTAATTTAGTACTTGAAGATAATTATATAAAATTATGAACTATTTAAAGGAATAAGATAAAGCTTTAGTCACATCAGTAATAATTCTACTAATATAATTTTACATTTTTATGAACACGACTGCGCAGATAAAAAAATTAATTTAATTTAAATAAAAAAATGACCTTGGTTTATTTCTAAGTAACTCTAATTCAGAACATGAGACTAATTTATCAGTTTTATCTTTCTTATTCAAATTTAATTCAATGTAATAATAATAATAAAAGGAAAACTGAGCATTTCGATATTAGATTTAAAATTATTGATCATAAAATTTATAATAATATTTTTGATGAAATAGGAAATTTTAATTTTCCTGTGAATAGCCAACGATTCTGTAATAGAATTAAGCGTTAATCAATATCTAGTAATATTATATAACGTTATATACTGTGCAAGTAAAATTTGGTCGTGTAAAAATAAAATATTGTTGGTAATTTTAATGCTTTCAAAGTTAATTTTTCCATACCATAAGATAATTATTTTATGAAAATACAATAAAAATAATTTTGAAATCCCCAAACTGGCAAAACAGATTTATATCATTACAATCTCTCTATATTTTCTTTTTTTTTCCATTTTTTTTATTTTACTTTGTATTCACATTTCTAATGTGCAGTTGTTGTTTTTTATCTGTTAATTTGTCTTTGGAATTCAAGCCTTTATGAATTCCAATTATAAAGTAATATATAAAGGTTCTGGTGTTTAGATCCAATAAAAATAGGGTTAAGAACCTTAGTCCAGAGCTGAGATAGTAAATTTAATTACTCTACAGCCATTAAATATTTTTTTTTTAATTTTTTCCTCCGGCTTTTAAAATTTCCCTTTTTATGTCTTTGATACTTTTATTATGATTTATGCACATATATATTTGAAACTTAATTCTTAAAATCTAAATAAATAATTCAGAAATGTACAGTTTTTATTTATGTATGATTTTATCATATGTATTTAATATGTTTATATACAATATTAGTATGTTCTATTATAATGTACATGCACGCACACATGCAAGTATATTTTAATACATAAAAGTGTGTATGTGTGTGTAATATACTTGTATATATGTAGTATAAAACACCTTGAATTTAATATTTAATAAGTGCTGAAGATATATATATATCTTCAGTACTTATTAAATATTAAATTCAAGGTTTTTTTATATTACATATATACAAGTATATTACACACACATACAAGTATATTACACACACATATAATTAAATGCAGTTACTTAAGTTCAACGTAGATTATATTTACAACGCAAAGAAAGAGATAGTTTTGATGTAAATTGGTTATGCTCTGTGCACAGATGCGTAAAATGTTTATGATGGTTGTTTTACTACGTAAAGGAAGCGCACACTGTGTCCACTGATGCTACCTAATGATGGCCAACCACGCTAAATGTTTCATCTCGCATAACTGGATGTTTCTTTGCTTGTAGCAGTGCTTCTTGTTGGTGATTTGGTTCCCATTCTATAGAGCCGCGTCCTCCAGATCTACAACTGGCCATCCTGTACTTGCTTTCATCCTTGTCAGGGATCTGTGAGTTATTATTTACCTGCAAAAGTTAACAAAAGAAAGCAAAAAATAACGTATAAAATGAGAGTGATTTACATATTCATTGTTCAATGCTTTACATAATCAGCGTCAGTATTCGTTCACTATGGTCTTTTATGAGTTCTTATCTTCTCCACCTCTTATCTTTAATGGGACTAAAAAAAATTTATTTTTTGTGGTACGTAAAACGGTGGGTCTGAGTTAGAGATCTCCATCTAACTGTGTCATCTGAATGTCGAGAATATCATCTTGATATTTTGTAAGTTTTTTTTTCCTTGTCGTACATCCTTCCGTTTTGTTTTTGAATTCGGAAAATGTTTTTCGTTGCTAATTCTTTACATGATATATTTCTTTCAGGGGATCTACTTAATCCTCTCAGAGAATTACTAATATTCTGAGATTTTCTTTCCCTTATATTTCATTTCAACCAAGAACTCAAATGGAGAATTCCGTGTGCTGCTGCTTGTTATGTATTTAATAGCTGCCTGTACAGCGATACCATATCTATACCATTTCATGAGATCTTCAGTCGCAGATTTATCAAGAACAGGAAACAAAATTATCCCTATCATGTCCTTTTCAGTTAGAATTTTCTGTAATTTTCTGTCTTTGAATAATTTCTTATTCTCAAAATTCTGTAAATTATTTTGATGTGAAAACTGGATCTCAGTTTTAAGTTATTCAAATGCAGATCTATTTTTGGTATGGGGCATAAAATTATTTCAGTTTTTTCCATGTTTTCCAATTATCAGAATGCATTCAAATCCATTTTTATTACTCGCTCGAAACACTTTTATTGTTAAGACAATAATGATCCTTTTATAATATCCTCAGTTTTTTAACAGCGAAATGTTATTGAATAAGTACACCGCTAACAATCGTATATTTACGCAGATATGGCGATAGTTGGGTCATAACAGATGCATTCAAAATCCGGGTTAGTCTTAAAGGACAGATACAAAACCGTAACTTGAAATTCATATAAATTAAAACCATTATAAAATGAAACATTTAACTAACCAATTCGTTCAAAATCCTGAAAATACTTCAGGTTCAACATCTAAGGCAATTAGCTTCTCAAGTATATCCTCGCTTTCATTATTGAGAAGTTTGTAATACGGGTACTGCTCTTTATCAAGTTAGTCTATTTTCGCTTCCTCATCCATATCCCCCCCCAAAAAAATCGTCCACAGTGTCATTCATAGCATTAGAAATCCTTAGAAACAAAAGAAGCAAAAAAACAATTCTTAATAATTTTAATTGGTTATTTCAAAAAGTCTGATATATTCCTGAAATACCAATTTTTCCCCTCAATTATTATTGTTGTTTTCTTTCTCTATGATCTGAAATCGTATAATTTTCAATATAATGAATATTTTGTGCCAGAGGAGTTCCTGTAATTATGATTGTGCATTTTTACACCCTACCGAAAATTTACACTTCGAAGAACCATATCAATAGTAACATAAGACACACGCACACACACACACATATATATATATACGTAAACTGTAACAAATTGTCATAAAAATGTTATTGTTAGCTATTATTTCTAGAAATTTCTATATTAAATATAATTCTTACGTCTGGCAAACAAACGCTTTGAAATATGCCTTTAAAATATATAATGAGACATGTTTATTATCTTTGCTGTCATCTGGGATTCAAATATAAAAGGTAGACTGCTGAGGTTTCAAAGAAGTGCATTTATTTCAGCTTCACTTAAAAGTATGCAACTGATATTTCAAACATAATAGAACCGAGAAAAAGTTAGGAACTGTCGTCTGCAAAACTGCTATTTCAGCATTCTTTCATTCCTTTTAAAATGTTAAGTACTCTTTAAACTGATGAAATTCTTTGAATTGAAAACAATTATTTGTGTAAGAGGTGTATGAATAAAAATATTTATTTCGAGAAAAAGTTATACTTTTGTTATTTCGTTATAAATAGTGATGAAAATTTCATAAGCCATTTAAATAGATGTGAGAAAACAGATTATAGCTTAAAGTTGGGAAACATATTTGCAATTAACAATGGAATATTTAGTACTAAATTTAATGAGGTGTTTATATCGTAATTCAGTTGATCCTTTTATAATATATCCGATATATCGTTTTTTTTTTTCCCGCAAAAATAAGATTAGCCTTTAGTATATTTAACGAATGTAAAAATGAAGGAAACATAAAACATTCTATAAAAATACAGAAAAATGCATATTTATTACATTTAAAAAATTTCTTATGTATGATTGAAATTTGTAAATGACAATCTAAAAATTTCAGCATATCAATTTAAATTAAAATTAAAAGGAATGTTCTGTTACAATTATATCTTGAAATTAGTAAAGTATTGCTCTTAGTAAAAATAAAAATACAGTAAACTTATGACCTAACCTTAATGTATTCATATTTTGAAAATAACTTGAGATAATATCTCTGAAAAACTTCTAAATATTAGAATGCAGCTCTGTGTAACGTAATCACCTCAGAGCCACAAATTATCCGAAATATTAAAAAGATATACATGTATAATACATAACACTATTCGTAAAATACATATATATTTCAAAATTTAAAATTTTCACTGTATGATATCATGCTTGAGCTTAATTTTATCGTGATTATTTTAACTTCTCTTCATGAAATGTACTCTTATGCATAAATAGTTTTTATGCATAGTTGTGATGCATATAGTTTGCAATGTAACACATATTAATGAAAATCACTACAATTATTAAATTGTTTCACATTTATGTTCCGTTTCTAATTCTGTCATCTCTCATGAAATCAGACCCCACATACATATCATACAAGTTTGTATACATTGCATAAATGAATATGCTTTCATTCAATAACTAAACCAAGCATTTAAATAAAAGGTTAAACGACAATTTCAGTTGCCTTCTGATTCCACTTCCGAGGTTGTGATAACAACATGCATTAAAACATATGAAAGCATAATTGCATTCCAACTATATATATATATATATATATATATATATATATAGATTCTGCTATTCATCTGCAAAATACCATTTACAACATTCAAAGAGCCTTATAAATGACAAAGCAGCAACTTTATTTCTAACTCCAATTTTAATAATCGAACAATGTATCTCAAATAAAGTATATGTTCATAAAAATATTTTTTACTGTATTTTATTATATTTCTATCAATATGAAAATCCGTTTTACAAAATTGCAATAATTAATCTTTCAGTAATGAATGGATACATTTCATATAAGCCTCCATGCCATTTGAATTACAAGGAAGTTGTTACTATGTGAATTGCAAATTCGTATGATGTAAATCTTTGGTGAAATACACAGAGGAGAGACCAAAGATGCATGTGTCTTTGTTAACAAAGTATACTTGAGCCGCACATATTTATTATTAAGCAAAATATATTATATTCGGAAACGCAGCATCAGAATAAAGGACTCCAAAACAAACATGGGAATAAATGATCACACTCTAGAAAGTGTATATTAAGTCACACTCGATTTATGAGGTGGCAATTATATCCATTAAATCATTTATCAAGGCAGGGGGATTGCTGTCATTAATTCTTGCAAATTATAGGTAGAAATCATGATATATAATTTAAGCAAAATGTATACCTTGATCTTGCTTAATGAGCAAGCACTGCTTTGTTTACTTTCTAACATTAAATATAATAAAAGGAATATTGAAAAACTTAAGAATATTATTATGGGTTGGAAAATGAAACTATTTTTGAAAATGAGTTACTTTAATTTGAAGTACAAAAATTTATATTCCCTAATCCATTTGTATATATTTGTTTTTAAATGGAATGAACTCATTTTGTCCGAAACAAAAAAAAATATTTTATATATAAATATCAAATACCAAGAATTTCATTAAGTAAAATCTCGTAAGTTGAATCAATTAGTATAAGATGCGGGGAGGGATATCTAAATTCTGGGTTAACCGGAGAAAAAGAAAAAAAAAATAAATGAAATAAAACATACAGAAAATGACCTTAATATTGAACATTTCGAATTAAAATTGTATTTATAGTACACAAAGACTACTATTAAGCGGGAAAAAATCATTAAATGTGGTTATGTAAGATTTCTTTGCTGCTTAGGAAGAATACGATAATATATTAGTTTCACCAATAGATACTCAACGGACCGCTATTTCCAACTGACGTTCGAGATACTTCATCAAGTGTGCATAGTAGGACACTAATTTTCATGACTTTTAAATGTTGATTTATCATTTGATTCAGATTGATGATTGATTCTAAATATACAATAAAGAGTAATAATAATTAAGTAACTATAAACTGATTACTTAGACAGGATTCCTAATAGATTTTTCCCAGAGTAAACGAACATGAAGAACTTGAATATTTCAGTAAAACAATTTCTGTGAGTCTTCACTTGCAATAAATAATATTTCCATTTGAAAAGCATTATTAAATTTTATCATTGCATTGCTATTTGAATATTGTTTGTACTTTAATGAAAACTAATGCTCTTTTCAATTAAGACAATTATTTCGGATATTTTATCCTTTCCAAAAATTAAGGAATTCATTCTCAGTAGGAATTTGAAAACGATTGTGATTAAATAACATTAAAAATACTAATTTGTGCCCGAAGTAAGCTAATGGTCATGATTGCGGCCTCACTTCGGCGTTATTTCCTTTGAAATGTGGATTCAAGCTCCACTGACACTTTAGACCTGCTTTGTAGCAGAGCTGATGCACGTTAAATCCGTCAAGGCTCCAAGTCCTCCCATTGGCGTTGTGTTGATATTTGGAAAGGAGAGTGCCAGCTTAAATGTTGTCTGCATCATTTAACTGAGGTTTTAATTATGAGGTTCATTGCCAATATCTCTCGTATTGCTTCTAAGTATTACAATAACGTAAAAATTAATAAATCATCGTTCTAAACTCTTTTAAATGAATAGTAATCGATTATTCTTTTCATCCATATCAGTTGATAAGAGGCGTAACTAAGGTTTCATTGACTTTTCACAGAATATCTGTTAAGTTCCCCTCTCCTACGTTCCTTTCACACATTCATAGTTTTGGGGAGATTTAAGTAAAGAAAATGACTTTTCAAAATAGGCAGGTAAGACAAATAAATGTTGTTTTGGAAATTATCAGACCATCTCTCTAATAAAACAAGTATTGTGACTGTTCCGGGACATCCGGAGATCCGAATTAAAGTATATATTCAAATAATATGAAACCGATTTAACATGTTTTTTTTTTCATATCGTGAAAAGGAAGTAAGCTTTACTCAAGTTTTCTGCCTTGAAATTTTCTTTATTTAATATAAAACTTCATGGAAAATTCTCATTTATCGTATGCTCTTCAAAATAAAAAAAAAATTCATTAGGAAAAAAGGAAAAGAAAATATGTTTCAATACTCACTAAAATCAAAATTAAAGCACCACAGAATTATTTGTTTCAGAAAATAAAACATTTCAGAGGAGAAACTAAATGAAATATTTATACATAAAATATTCCTTTTTATCCACTTGTAGCTTTACATTTTCATTTCGTTAGAACTGAGTAAAATGAAAAGACGACAAGCATCACATGAAAATACAATAAAGTACGATTAACTTTAACCCCCCAAACTCATCCATTAAAAGCTTTATGTTAAGCACTAAAGTCAGAAGATTGCTTTGAACCCCTTTTCGAGAAAGCGATACACTTTCTACATTAACGATTCGGAATTAAAATCTTTGCAGGGGAAAACATCAAAGAAACCCCATTTTCTTAATTACAATTACACTTGTAGAAGTCACAAAGTATTTTTTTTTTCTTTCTGCCTTTTGTGTGAAATTGGAATTATTGCTGGATTTCGATGTAATGGAATGCAGACTCTTAAAAGGGCAACGAGACGACGCTTTTATTTCGAAGACTATGGCTTTTGGGTAAAAGTTTTACAAAAATAAATACAACTTTTATCCTTAAAGCTAACAAGGAACTAGTTGCTTAATGTTTTATTTTTACCATGAACTTTGTATGAAATGACGAAGATCTTATCCCGTAATTTTTGGTCTGAGCTAATAACTAAACTTATGTAAACATTTTTATATTTCCCTCGGGAAATCCTCTCAACTAATTAAAAAAAAATTCGCCATATTTCGATTTCTAACTATGCATTCCAAATAAAGACTGAGTTTATTTATTTATTCGTTGCTATACTCTTTTGAAATGAGTTGTTTTCTTCACCGAGGTGAAGCTAATGAGATAAATCCTAGTTATGTGCTTTCTTGAAAACATTACAATAAAACTAATTATGAGATGTTTCTTTTGAAACTGTTCCATACATGAAATATCGAAATTCGTCTTTTGATTAAAGTTGTTTTTTATTCATTTTGGGAGCAGAATAATTAATTTCAGACTGGTATTTAATATTTTAACATTTTGTAATTAAATGATTTATGCAAAAAATATTATTTTTGAAATTACTATCAGTTTTCATTTGATGCGTAAATTCATTTTTTGATTAATAGATCTAGGTAATGACATTTATGCAAAATTTTCAAAAACTGTATAAAATATTACATATTAACTGTTGAGTCTTTATTTCGGCTAAGAATTACAATATAATTATCTATAGCTAACTAGAATTAAATGAAATTGCTATACAACAAATATTTATTTTTAATATATTGAATAAGAATTATACTTTCAAAAAATATAATTTATATTTATGCATTCATGATTACAATGTGAGATACATTTGCTTAGCTCTATAACTTGATTGCTTATGTTAATGTTTTAGATAGAGGAAAAAATATTCACAGTGCCTCTTTTTAGCCTATAAAATAATACAATTAAACAAAACTACATTTAGAATTTCACATGCGATGCATTATATTTTAAATATAAATTTATGTAGATGTTAATTTAAATATTTTGAAATGATTCCTAAATTTTCAAAGTACGTGTATAAAAATTATCCTTCTGTAACATTTTCCTGTTATATTAATATTCAATTAGACTGCATACACTTCCAGTATTTTTTGATTAATTTCTAAAAATAATTTACTTTCTAATCAATTTTAATAAAATTATTTTGAGAATCAGTTTAAACAATTTCTATAAAGAAAACCATACAAAGTGATTCTTAAGAAAAAAATATGAACATTTTTATTTGATAAAGTGAAATGAAAATTTGTGGTCAAATGTTTTATTATAGTTAAAGATCAATTTTAATGGCACTTTTTCAAACCTTTTTCATCACATCTTTAATACGATCAAAGAAAAAGTATTACCTTTTCTTAAATATTACCTTTATCTTAATGTGAAGTTAACTATATTAAAGTCATAATTATACATAATGTAAGTTGCTAAAAAGGAATTAGTATTGCAGAAGCTCACAACTCTAAGAATCAAAGAAAAACATTTCATGTTATTTCAAGAAGCAAAGGAATATAGCAGATATTATTTGGTTCCCAAATCATAAAATTTTAAATTCTGGAAAGAAGATTATTTTGAAAAGGAGTGAATGTGTGTTTTTAATCCTTCTTGGAAAAAATATTTTTTTAACTATAATCTGAATCTGGAATTGATACGATGAAATAAAGACTTGGGATTAAGTTTGTGTTCATGTACAATAATATTATATTTCATAAATTTTCTCATTTTAAATGTGTTAAATCTCATATATTTTGACCGTTTTAAAAAATACTACTTAAATCAACTCTGAAATTTATTCATTTTCATTCTAAAACTTTATATTTTGACATTATGAACTTATCGACATATAAAATAAAAATTTGTAAAACTAGTACTTTAAACCATTTGCAAGAAGGAAAAAATATCTCTCAATCAGCTTACAATGGGGAAAAATCAATGTGCTTCAGAATCTCAAATAAGTATTCTATCCTATAGTTCATAAAATTCTGATCCTTAGTAGTTACGAATCTTCTATAAAGTTTAATGTATTTTCAATTATATCCTAATTTTTGCTAGAGTATTTGTGAAAAGGATCGCAAGTAGTATGAATGTGGTAAATATTTCTAAATTTCAAAACATTCTTCAAAATATTGATTAAAATACGCATATTTATTAAAGTCTAATAAGCAGATCAAGTTTCTCTTGCAAGTAAATAAAATTATTATTCTTGATCACAATTATATATGCATAATATTTTATAGTAAATCTTTGTATTGTGAGATCTGATTTAGTTATGAAAAAATATTAAATAAAAGGACTACACATAAATGTTTAAGACATTTGTGTAGTAAAAACATATTTGCTTCTAAGAAATTGATGTTACAGTTCTTAATTGTTATAATACAAAAAAAAATGACAATGCTGTTTTTAATAAGCATATAGACTCGAAAATCGTATGCTTATCTTTGAAAATGAGTCACTTCATTAAGTTCTGAAAAGGTGTGTTTAATTTTAAAGTATAATTATTCTGCAAGTTATGATGCATAAATAGTTGTAACATAAAGAATTTAAAAAAGATTAAATTATATGCATGCATCTTTCTTGATTTTTTAGAAAAATATTTTGATTTAAAAAAATTTCTTCAGTTTGAAATGCTAGTTTTAACAAAAAACCAACATATTTCTTTTGAAGAATTTTTGTGAATTTTTGTGTTATGTCATAACAGAAGTGCTTTTTAGATCATTGAGGTTTTCTTAAGCCGCGTCATCATTTTAACATATTAAAGATAAGAAAAAAATGGTGAAAGATCGATTTTTTTTTGTTTAAATGCAAGAAAATTCTTAAATTTTTACGGTGTGAATTTGAGATACATTCTGAATAAAATATTAATAAATATAAGCTATGGATATATTTTCTAAGTAATTACAGGGCTATATTTTAAAGTATAAAGGAAAGGGCATTAAGGTAGAATTTGTGAAACACTGTAAAAAAACTGTCTAGACAACAGAAATTTTGATTAATGATATTTTTATATTTTTATCTGAGCGACATTCTCTTACAAGTGGGTAAGAAATAAACTGTATACTAAAGTTAATGACTAAGGAATATAACTATTGTGTTATGCTTAGTTCTTTAGTTGTTTTTTTATTTCTTAGAGTTAACATTCTTATTAATCTCTTGCTTCAATTGCATTTATAACATAATTAGAGATCATATAATAATTAGAGATTTATAAAATCTGCTTGATTTTTTACAATATTTTTTAAATTTACAAACCTAAACTTCTAATTGTAATAGAAATAAAAATAAAATTCAGATGTTTGTTACACCATTATAAGTAAAAGAAATTTAACCATTACCTCTTCATTTTTTAGCTACTTAAATGTATTTATAATTAAAATCAATTAAGATAGTGACTGTTATCATTAGTTTCAAATAATACATACTTAAGGTATTAAATTAATACATTTATAAATAGGCGAGAAATATAAAATATAGTCATGAGTCAGAAAACAACAGCTTAACTGAAACGACACATTCAATTTAATAATATCTGTAAGCTGATTTGCATACAGATAAATAGCTCAATATCTGTTGAAATCTTTAGAATTTTTGTAAGAAACAGATCGGCTTAAAGGAACAATTGCACATTAATTCTCCTCAAAACATTGAATCATACATGATGTATATAAACTAGGCGCTACTTAACATAATAATACTGTAAACACACTGGGGTGTATATAAACCGGAGTCAGAACAGAAGATATCCAACTCAATCGAGTCGCATATACACTTTCAACAGTAAATGCTGCTGAGGGAGGTCAATTCTGAATGAGTCGAGAGCCATCTTGCTAAATGGCAAAGGGCTATTACACCCTGTTGTCATGTCAATAGTCAACTAATTACTCCATGCCCTTCTAATTAGCAATTTAATTTAATTCGGTGTTCAACGACCTATAGAAAACAGTTATCAGAGTGCAGTTAGTTTCGAATCCTTTATCATAGTAATAGACGAGCGCTTTTCAAAGAGCCCAAATTGTCTCCCTTCACTCCTGACTGTAAAATTAACTGAAACCTGGAAGGAGCACCTATACGATGGTAATTAGGCGACTGAATCGTCTAGTATAATTAGAACTACTACGCAGATTAGCAGTCCTGGCTGTAGAATGGGTTACAACTGTAAAATGAAGACGTCTTCCATCGCATTAGAAGAGAAAGTATCGGGGGTTAAAAATTCATTAGTTTCAGCCTATTTCATAAATGTCGGTGATAAGGAATTTAATTAAGGAATATTATTCTTCGAAATTGAAAACGTTATCTGAAATTTCCCGAGCTGATTAATAGTAATTTGAAACCACACTTATTGCAAAATACGCGACTTCAGTTATCTCGTTAATTTTTTTTTTCCTTTCATCTGACTTTGAAGCCATTTCAGTTATTTCTTTTTATTAGATGTATTAAACTATTGTCAAAATATTTTAAAGATTTGCTTAAATTAAAATGAAAGGAAGAAATTAAATTAAACGCATGGTGTATGAAATTAATTAGCTGCATTTAAAAAAACATAACTTATATTAAAAAAAAAATATTTCACTTCGTGTGTGACAAGGAGTATGATTTATGTATAATAGTGATAAAATGCGAGATTTATCGATAAATAAATTCCCCAAAAAAGTGTAAAAGCAAACAGAAGGGATTATGTCAGCAAGCGAAATTTTCCACTCGGATTATTTTGCGGTTGCCGCATGATTTGTATAGAAGGAGAAGAAGAGAAACAAATATTGAATTTTACACTAAATTACAAAAAGATAATTCAATAAATTTTACTCTTTTAATCTCCTTATAACTAACATCCTAATGGTAAATTTTATTTTTATGTTTTCTGTTTTTATTCCTCTTTATTAATTTTACACGAGAACGAAAAAAGCATAGCTTATATAATTGACGGTAAATACGAAACTCTACTCAACGTTTCGTTTTTTATTTCAGATAGAAATTTTGCTTATATAATATAAATACAAAAAATTATAAATAATTTTGATCTCAAAATCTCATTTTCCTCAAATCGAAATTTTATCAAAAGTACTCAAAAAAATCAGTGCGATATAAAAACTTTATTAAAATTTATTTATAAACATGATGCCCTAATTTATTACTTATGAAACTAAATTTGAATAATAAATGTAAAATGTATTTTCTAACTCATTTTAACATTGTAAAATTTCTTTGATATTATTTATACTGTTATGTTTAACGTGAATTAAAATAGATTCTCGCAAGAATTCTTTCATAATTGTTTCATTTTAACAAAAAGTAAATGAACTCTAATTCAAATGTAAAATTGACTTTCAGAATAAATACATAATAGCACGAGGTTCAATTTTGTGTCCTAAGTATTCATGTTGTGACGCCATAATTACGGGATTTATTAACTTCTAATTAGTATAACAACAATTATTTATGCTTTCCTTTGGAAGATTCCTACTAACCTTATTCAACCCACCAATAGTAATCTAACAGACTCTTACCACCAAGAATTCCTTGACTGCAATTCAAACTCCGCAACAAATATAGCAATCTGGAACACTAAATCTCTGTAAATACTACGTCTTTAATCCTATCGCCTATTTCAACCTCTCTTTTCAACTCCTCCTTCAACCTCTCTTTTCAACTCCTCCTTCAACATCTCTTTTCATTTCTCCTTCAGCCTCTCTATATATTCTCCTTCAGCTTCTCTATATATTCTCCTTCAGCTTCTCTTTCCACTTCTCCTTCAGCCTCTCTATCGCGGCTTTCAGCCGGAGTTTATATATTTCCTAACTCTCCTGCTTCACTTCATTTCAACCTGCTTTCTATCTACATATTCATGTTTCATTTTTGGTTGGGCAAATTTTGTTTAGCAAAAGCAATCAATCTTAAAAGTCCCCAAGGTTAGTGAAGAGAAACCGCGAATATACAAATGTCACAATGTGTGCCCAGTTTTTGAAATGAAATATCTTAGAAACATACATAATTCTTTTACATGATAACTACGCAGTACTAATTCTTTTATATGTGCACCACTGTCATATTTAAAATATATATCAAGGTTTTGTATAATATAAATATACTTAGAAGCCTATTAGATAATGTTAGTAATCCCTTGTAACTTATTCAACAGTACTTGCATTTGTTCTATAGGAAATACAGGTTCAATGAAACGTTTTTATCATTCTGTAATAGATTGTTTTAATCACCTTCAGATTTCAAGTGTTCAGGATGGGTTTGAACTTCGATGTCTTATATAAAGCTTGTATTAAAGAGAATCTAACACAAATAGACAGCTTAAATACTACATAGTTCCTACAATTTTCGTAACTTTTTCTAAGTTAAATGACGAGATTCGACTTATATAAGAAACCGCTAGAGCTCACGAAAAAAGAAAGTATCTTTCCGTTAGCTATGTTCAAGCGATAAACCGCCTAATGAAGAACGTTTTTTTCTCTATAATTTATAGTATATAATAAGCTTTTGAGGAAACTATTATAATAATTTTGTGAAAAGCAATTCCTTTGTTTTCGAAAGTGTTTATATATAATCGTTTGTTAACTCGCCGTCAAAACAAATCTGATTTTAGTGAAATTTATAATAAGTCAACAGAAAAGTATCAAAACGTACATTTAAATAATAATGAAATACAGTACATGATGCTCACAAAAGAATAACAATGGGGAAGAGGAGTATTACTTGAATTTTTCAATTTACTTTTTAGGTTCTTTAAATGCCCTTTTTAAGTTAAAAAATAATCATTTGTCATTTTGTGATATGCCAGAATTATGTTTAACGCTCTCTCTTTTTGAGTTTTCGTTGCCATTTTGAGCCATATTTTTGTGGTGCGGTTTAATTGTGCCCGCTATGCCTGTTTGACAACATTTTCGCCCACCTGGCTATATGTTTTAAACTTCAAGAAATATTTTTTTATTTCCTCTTATATATACGGAATTTGAATTTTTCATAGATTTTTGAAAAAGAAAAAATGCACTCCCAGCTAAAATATGAATTAGTTTGTATTTGTAAATATACAGTAATTTTGAAACTAAAAACACTGATTTTATTTCATATCCTAAAAAAAACCCTATATGTTTATAAATGGGAAATAATCAGTTTCATTAAGAAATTGATACTCTTATTGAATTTAAAAACTAATATAATCAATTTTTTCATAAATTTTAAGTGAAATATATTTAAAATAGAAAAGAAAGCTTACTTTGAGATTCAGCTTTCTGTTGGTAATAAAAATTTATTGAAAAATAAAGAAAAAAAAATAAATTTTCGATTTGAGAAACCCCTACAAAATAGTTTCATATAGATTATTATCTTTTTTAACTTAATAAAAAATTAAGTTTAAAAGTTAATTTTAATTATATACATTTAAGCTTTTCAGATAGTTTACATATTGAAAATTAAATTAACTTATGAACAGAAGGCTTTTTAGCCATATTAGTAATTATTAAAAATTCTTTGCGTGTTGTTCTACACGTGTTTGTTAATATATACAAAGGCCACAATTTTTTTCATGGTCTGATCGCTTGCAAAATGAAACCTCTCATGAAAGCTCAATAAAGCTATGCGCAGATGGGTTGCGCAGTATTTCTAATATGGCCGTCGATTGCATGAGGTCGTAGCAGTTGTTAGTTCTGAGCGTGCAGTGAGTACGCAAACATGCCTCTAACAACAGACTCCCACCAAGTGCGAAGTGCGAGTTGTCCTTTGATTTCTCTTGCTGATAAGTGCTATGCGGCCGACATTCTTCAACGAATGAGTGACGTGTATGTAAAACCTCAGGAGAGACAATGCGCGGCCGCACTTGCAGCTGCAACAAAGATGCTTCTATAGCGTTTTCGATGGGACGTGTTTGATCAATTACCATATAGCCCAGGCTTGGCTCCCTCCGATTTCCATATCCCTTTGCTCGCTTGAAATGCTGGCTAGGAAGGCATAAGTTTGCTTCAGACAACAAGCTGTAAACTAGTGTCGAGAATTGGCTGAAAGCACAAGTGGCTGCCTTCTATGACGAAGGTATTAGAAAGTTGGTGCAACGCTATAGAAAACTACCTTGAAGGTGTATCTAAATGGTTCTAATAATGCATTTTGGATTTTTA